>CATIWQ010075275.1:0-10874 GCA_949673415.1 Euphorbia schlechtendalii | reverse complement strand
CCCTCGCGGGGAGGCCCCGCGAGGTTAGCTAGGCACCCTCGCGGGAATCCCCGCGAGGGTAGCTAGGCACACTCGCGGGAATCTCCGCGAGGGCTGCCTCACGCAGCTTTGCGCGAGGCTACCATTCGCGAGGCTGTCTCGCGCAGCCTTGCGCGGTATATATATATATATATATATATATATATATATATATATAGTTAAATAATTTAAAACGTCCGAGGAGGATTCCCATATGGAGATCGTCGGGTGGTCGAAAATCGTGTGATTCGAGGATAAATTTCTCGAAAAGCCATCATCATTGAACGCGCGAGCTGGTACAAAATCTCGTGCTCACAATAAGTGTAACTATACACTTATCATAACTCCCAAGGGAACTACCTTTCCCCAAGGGTAGTATGGCTTCTATCCAGGTATTGAAAATGTTATTCTCCTGCAACCAGGCATGGTATAATTGTGGAATAGTTCTTGGCCACTCACGATGGCGATCTCATATGAAGTCAAATGAATTTATACCCTATGCAATAGACACCAGGGATGAAGACAACTTAACACCAAACTTCATGATGTTGCAATTTGAGAAGTACGTGTGTTCTGGAGATCTGCATGCTCATTTAACAAATTACTAGATAGTGATTAGGGCATTGAGGGTAAGTGAACAGATGATGGCTATGCTTTTCATTATCACCTTGGGCCACCCAGTTAACGAATAGCAAAATCACCTTCTACTGAACGTAGCTTATGATTAGAATAGTCTATCTCAAGATGATGGGGCATTATGGTTTCAACACTTAGATGGTAACCATAATGCAAAATTTGGAGGCTATAAGGTAGAAGTAGGGCGAGAGCTTCAAATCTTACTATGAGCATTGGATGTCCACACAGGTCAGGCTTCAGGCTCGTTTAACCCTACTTGGGATGATAACCAAACTTCTTGATGGAACATTTCCATCTTACTGAAGTAATTTGGGTATGATATCTTTACCAGCTATCAAGAAGTGTTTGACAAGGCAAAGATGAAAGAACACTTCGAATCTATGGACAAACCTGTGGGTAAACCTGCCAAAGGGCACTAGAGCAGGAAGATAATCGCAGGATGATGTGTTCGCCACTTTTCTATTGATAAGTTTAATAACTTTTACGTGAAGAGTTTGGCTAAATATCAACAGTGCCAAGAACTTGTTCACGAAAAATATAGGTGTTGTCAATACCTCTTATCAAATAGAAAAATGAAGATAACTGCAAGTATACAGTTGCGATGTAGTTTTAAAAGATATCGATCCCACAGGGAAGGACTAGCTCTAAAGATCAAATCGGGAAAAAGGATAAAGAAAATAATATGTATTGATATTTTTGGATAGGAGGGTTAGAATGAAAAGTTGAGTAAATATAGATGTGATAGATAAGAGAGTCTAAATACATAGATTTTCACTACAAACAAGTATAGCAAAGAAAACATGCAAGACAAACGAAAATGTTACGATACACTAGACTAATCTAACAAACCAGTTCAACATACTCAGATGTTCAATAATTTGCCGTAGAGCAACACATGAAATAACTTTTCTAATCCTAGCGTAAACGAGATAAGACTGTTATATAAACCTGGACAACATCAATACTATGCTTAGTACGGGTCGCTCACACATAGCCACATTTCGCAAGTTACCATTCCAAAAATGTTGGCTCATTAAACAGCGTTATATCACAGATCCAGTGATTATACATGATATTGTTAACCCCGAAACTACTCTTAAAATTAACGACAACGCATATAACTTGATTAACTTAAAAGACTTAGCAGGAAATACACATTATGACACGTAGACATAACATAAACTTCGAAATAGAAAGTATAAGTAGAAAGCAAAGCAAAGTTATAAGGTATGCAAGTGAAAGTTAAAGTTGATCAAACCGTATCCACTCTTTAATGGGAGTCGTCAATTCCCGTAATTCCTGCGTCTGCTTTGAATTCGGTCTCGGCTTGTACAGAACCTCCACTAGGATGCTATTTAACGAATATTGAATAACGAAAAATTTTATTGATAAGTGATTTGCAAGTACACTTATACAACAATCGCTCGAGAATATAGAGAAATCTAGTGATCGAAATAAGGATTCGGATCACTTAAACATTTTCTCGCTAACACTTAAGAACGTAGCGAACTCTCTATCTACACACTCACTATCTCTCTCTCATGCACTCTAATATTTCCCTCTATATCACTACACTGTGATGCATGAAATTTATGAGATTTGTTGCCCTATTTATGGAGTTCAAAGGGTTGCTTCTATCCAAATGAAGAGTCACATCCATTGGTGAAAGATTGCATCTCTTCAATGTGATTGGTTGAGAAGCTTTTATTCAATCCACAATGGATAGGCACCTTTTCATGATTGGTTGACTCTTGATAAGTGTCTTTTTGTTGGAGGTTGATGGCGGTTGATCATGTTTATCTAGCGGTTGGTAGTTAAGAAGATAATACCAAAAAACCATCCATGTCACGACTGCGATATGTGATTCACGACCGTGAACATTTGATTGGTAGATTTCTATTTCTGAAGTGAACAGGTCGCGACCGCGAGGTATTGTCGCGACCGTGAATTGAGTTTTCTTCAGAAATCTCCTTGTAACTTCACCGATCTTTGACAGCTTCGATTCCAAGTTAAAATTTTAAGTTCCACGCATCTTTTTGCACCTTTTTCACTCTTCTTTCATAGAATTCCACTTTAGCTCATTTTACTCCCAAGATTTACCTAGTATCTGCATTTGCATAAAAAACAACTACATACCACCTGAAATCTTTTAGATGAAGTATAAAAATGACTAAAACTACAGTGTTTATTGTATAAAGTGTAATTATACACTTATCATGATGATGTAATAAATTAGTTCTTTTAGCAACTTTTCCCATGAGGCTTTTGAAATTTTTGAATAAATTTAACTTTGCTTACTCATTTGATATCTTATTAATTAACATCACACATTTTAATAAACATATGCATAATGTTTTTAGCACATATGAAACATCATGTTTTGAAGTTAATTTTGGTATAAATGGATCCCCTCTAATTGTAATAAGTTGAAATGATTTGACTCTTGAGGGAAAGTGAGACATAAACACATGTACTTAGACAACACGTGATAGCATCCTCTTAATCCTATGAAGATGTAAGATGAGTCACTAACTCTCGATAGGAAGAACGCCAAGTACAAAACCTCCACAAACTATTAAATCAGTCAACCAAAAGTCAAAATGATCGGGCTAAAAGAGTCAACAGAGAAAATTGAAGTTAATTTCCCCCGAAATGGTCAAACAACCAGCACAATGGGCTTACATAATTGCCAAAGACACAAAGAAGAAGAGCGTCAACAACTCTATCACATGGCTCAACAACACTTGTAGGCAAATCATTACACAGTGGAAGGAATATTATTAAACATAAACTGTTCACCCTCGATGGAATCAAGCTATCATATCCAAAGCCTTTGATCCTCGACATATCATCCATCATTGGAGAACAATTGAATTCATAAAACATTGATGATCAAGCACCAACACTCATCATTGCATACACCTCAAGCTAGAAAAGCAGCATGAGCACCGACTAATCAATCAGAAATGCTGAAAGAGATACAATTGAAGTTGTGGACATGGACACTAACCAATCTATCAGTCAAATCAACTAAGACTAGCACAATCGCAATCACGCATAGGTGAAAGAAATACATCAAGTAAAATAGCAATAACAACTAAAAATAAATTAGTAATTAGGTTGTCGATTAGCACTCTATTAGTTGAATGAAATTTAGAGCCTCTTTTCAAAATAGAAATAGAATAGTCCGCAGAGTTGAAAATCTGAAATGAGAGGCTCAGGCATGTTGGTCCTTAGACAACTTATAAACAACCACAAAGGGGGTTGAATGCGATTCTTGGTTACTTTTTTAGTTTTATAAAAATTATTAACCAAGTTAAGTTTTTAGATGCGTGTTGAGTTATGTGTGCTGAGTTGGTCTAAAAACTTTTAAACTACATAGCTTCGCTGGCACAATTTATCTTCAATCTCCTGCTGAGTACTTTACTTAGCCCGGATTAATTTTTCAAGCAAAATACTTAATGATAGAAAGAATGATAAATGAGCTGGGCGTCATAAAAGCTAGAGCGAAAGTTTAGAACTTCAACACCTGGTTTTATCCTGCTTCGGCCCCGAGCCTACCTCCAATCCTCGGATTCCTTCTTTGAGCTTAAACGCACTAGTGTTCATTTTTTACTTAGGCGGAGCAGCCTTTACAGTGGGTAGACACGATTTTACAAAAAGTACCTTTCTTTCTAACTACCACTCTACTCAGTTTGGGTACCCTTCCTAAACTGACACTCAGATTTGAAATGAAAGTGTGTGAACTGAATTCAACTTATAAAATGTTGAATCCTGACAATGTTAAATATAATATTGATTCTCTCTATTACAAATAGATTTGAAATTGTTGTTTACTGATTGCTTGCATTTGGAATTTCCTGAAGTTGGGAGTATTTGCGCAGAGTTTAAGCTATTAAAGAAATTCGAGGTGACTCACATAGATTGAATGTCTACTTTAGTCTTCCATTTATACTTGAGGCTTCGTGAAGTAGCCATTGCAAACTTTTTTTCCTTGCAGTTCTTCAATTTCTCTACTCTTCATATCTTTCAAATCTTCTCGTTGGAGACAGATTCCATGATGTTTAAAGATAGAAATTTGAATGTTGTTCCGTTGACAAATTCTCATTTGTCTTCAAGTAAAATGTTCTAAGAGAGAGGCATGTGAAATGTATCATGGAATCTGGAGATTGGTTGACATTTGCTAATGCTAGCAGAGGCGCGTGGAGACACTGAGAAACGGCGCATTTTAGAGAATTCCTTTTGCCTTAGACTTTAGTAAGGAATCTCTAACATTTCGTACTGACACCTTTTTTTTCTTGTGAGGACCACAAAAAATCTTCATTCATTTTAGGACTTTTTAAACTGAAAAGCATCGAAAGAATATTTCATCTCTCATGAAAAACGTTAGCAGTATAAGTGTCATTTAATTCTCAGCACAGTTGAGTTGATATATTTCTAAACTACATAGTACTTAGCGCAACCTTAGCTTTTCCCACTCTAAGCTGTAACTTAATTAATTACTCATAAACTAAGTTGTTTTTCCTTAAACACACTCAAGTCAGATTCATTAATTAAGAGTATACTTAGTTTTCAATTAATTTCACTATCCTAGACAGTTTGTTATTACCAAAACATTTAAGTACTATGAAGTACTATTAACTTGGGTTCTACAAGGCAAAACTTAGGACGTCAAGACAAAAGTGAACACAATTGTTAGAAAACCCGAAAGGGAGAATCGATGGTAGAAGTCAAATCATTTGAAACATTTATACCCCTATTAATTTCATCAATGAGTTGTCATTTTTGTTGAATCTTTATGCATATGCTTATCTTGATTGCTTGCATGCTAATGGTAGAATATCGCATCACATCATGGTTCAATAAAAATAAAAAAAAAGAAAGAGAAAAAGAAAAGAAAAGATGAGTCTATTGGATTTAAAACCTAATAGGGCGGTCTAGGAAACAATTAAGACAATGTTCGATAGATTAAAAATCCGTAAGGGTGGTATATGCAAAAATTAGAACGAAAGAACTATAAATCCATCATCTCATCTTTGGAATGGCACAGAACATCATTTATCTCTTCCAAAACTTAGGATGAATATCTTCTGGTTTCCCTCGCAATACTTCAAGCAAAAAGACTTCCATGCTCTCATTATCAACTCCCAAGCAATCATCGCCTACATGGTTCGGAGTCAACATCTAAATCCTCTTAAAACCAGATCCAGGCTTGAGCTGGACTCTATATCATCAAACCCATGGTCATCACTCTAAAGTACTCATCCATGGGATCCCCAACGAGATAAATCCTATGTGCACCCATGCACCAGCACAAGAGAAGGCTCTTCAATGAATGAAGCCAACAACACCCAAAACAGATGAACATACATCATGTGATAAATATTTTCCATGCATAAAATCATGCATACATTACGTATGCATCACATCATTACAGGTTATCATGATGCCAAACTAGGGCAATACTGTCTCGATAAACAAGAAACACCACCTCTACTCGAGGAACTTACAAACATTAAGAAGGATGATGGCTCACTCAAGCCTAAAGCTTGTTTAAGCAGCATCACAATCACAAAATTCTCCTAAAACAATCGAGCGGTCTTCGAGACATCCCCAAATTTCATCAAACTTATTTCTTCATCATGTTTTAAAATTTTGATTGAAGGGGTAAAAATTTTTGCTTCGCATAAACTCAATCAAACAATTAAAACATGCGTTATAAAAATTTACTAACATTATACTTTTTTCCAATTTGTCACATGAAACAAATCAAAACATCCTACCAAGGAAATTCAAAATACAACCGAAGAAGGAAATAGTTATCTCGAAGAGTGAAGAAAGAAAGAGTCTTATCCACCAACCGAAGAAAGAAACGGATGGATATCCCTCCACCAGGGCTCGCTTTGAAATGGATTCAGGCACCCTGCACTAGCAGTTCCTTCGGTCAAAACCAACCGAAGGTCAACTCACAAGGGGCACATAATAACCGCAACCGAAGAAAAAAAATGGTTGCTTATCCCATAACGGATTATTAAAGGGACATCGAAGCAAGAAAATGTTGACCCACCAGTAAGGGGCATCAACCACCAAGGGATTCTGAAGAAAGAAACGGATAATCCCATGAGGCGCGACGCTAGAAAGGAAGGCCTGTGTCATCATTGATCGAGGACAAAGAATTCACCAACCACATCGGTCAGGTATTTTCTCGATCACTCCGCTCCATTTCTTGTGATCATAATGGCTATATAACTAGCAGTGATTACACGATAGGCAGTTGTGAGCAAGGGATTTTATACCAGCTTGTGCATTCTATGATGACTGTTTTTCAGGATTTAATCCTTGAATCACACAAGTTTCGATTATCCAACTATCTTCAAATGGGAGCTCCCCTCGTCGCCAAATTATGTATCAGGGCTTAAATAAATATTCAAGACCATAAAAATGTTTGAAATTCTCAAAATAAATATTTTAAGGACTTGACTAAACTAATTAATTAAAAGAGTCTTAATTAATTAATAAAAAATGAGGGGAGATAAAGATAGGACAAAAGCAAATTGGCTTTACCATTACTGCTGGCGAAGCCAACAAAGCTAGCTTGGCCAGCTAGCCTTCATCGGTGAACCCATCCAAAGTCGGATTTTTCCCCTATAAATAGTAGGGGAATTTTCAAAGAAAGGGATAGAATATTTTAGCAAAAACTAGACGAAATTACTTTATTTTTTCAACAGTAACATTTCTTTTCATCTTGAAAAAAATTCTTTTCGGATTAAAAGAACTTTTTGATTCCAAATTAATTTATTTTTAAAATCAACTTATATTAATCGCAACCAAACAAAAACGAACGAGGAACACTCTTGGAGATCAAGCGGATCCGTCGAAGTGGATTCGTGCCGAAAGGGTAAGCCTCTGAGTTCCTAGAGTTGCTTCTTCTCGTGATTTCTTTGTTTTTCTTCAATTCTACATGTCGATCTAGGATTTATTATATTTATTTTTTGTTTAAATTTTATCTTATTTTATTAATTCTTTTTAGTTATTTATTTAATTGCCATGTTATTCATTTTATTATGTAAATTTCTTTTATTCTTTACCTCTTCTTTTAATTATTGTATTGTGGAGATTCCTCAAAATACATGTTAGAACACCCACATGAAGGGAATTAAAATTATTCCCGGATAACAGACCTCACCTACTACCATGCGATCATTTTCATTGAATAAAAATGAGCAACATATTTGTGAATAAAATGAATTGTTTTCTTCCAAAATAAGAATTTTAATTGTCGATGTTTTAATTAGGCCACACGGTCTCATCAAAATCAAATTGAGCATATGTGTAAATATTCATGTTGTAGTATATCTCATGTTCTAACCTTTGTGGATGCAGGTGATTAAGTTAGATGTATGCCTAGGATTTAATTTTCCTTCGGGTTGTGCAATTATTTTTAAGAGAAATGTAATTAATAGATTAAGCAGGGTGTTGCATACCTAGAGGTTTTGTAATTTGTAATTTTACTATCCCGCATTTATTTACTGCTTTATGTATGGATTTTCTACTTTTCGCATGTGCGTTAAGTCATACTTTATAAACAAAAAAATGATATAAGTACGAATATACATAATTAAGAAATAAGTTTTTCTATAGATGTAATTTAATATGATCCAATAAGAAGTAAGCAACTTATCTCGAACCCGAATCTATGTGTCTTAGTGGATCATCCCCCTGATGTAAAGCCTCACAGGACTTTAATTCTTGGAAGAGCTTATCAGGTTTTGAATGATCTAAATCGATTTTGTTTTCTCTTTTAAACCTTTTGGGTCCCTGACCCGATTATTTATTTTCACAAAAACACCTCGGTGGACCGCGCCTCTCTTCTAGCATGCTCTCGACCCACTACCTCCATGTTGTATCTCAGTTAAGAGCATTACAAGTTGATGCGTGCCTTTCCCGTTGGTGCAGCGCTCCCTTAGAATAATTGGACAACACTCCGTTAGTACTATCCTCCAAAATAGGATAGCATCTATGATTGATCAACATGGATCCCGACCGACCAAAACCTCCCGTAGAGGAAGAATTTGTTGATTAACAGCAGTTGCTAGACCACTCGAAGACCAACTCGAAAATATAACTTAGAAGGCTCTTTCCAAAATATGAATGCCTTCAAAAGAATTCTTACAAAACTAGAGAAACTGATGCATGATTTTGCAAAAGCTTGTGAATAAAGATGTCAAAACTCAGAAGGAAAGGTTGAGCTAAAGTGAATCGAAAGGAGGGATGGACCACTATTTATAGTGGGGGGGGGAGAAAAAATCTCCCCTAAAAAACAAATATGGGATGGGAATATTCCCATCCCACACGTGGTTTAGCGTACAAAGCTTCAACTTTGCACGGGTCAACTCGGGCTCATAGCCTAGGTGTGCAGGCTGTACGGTTGCCCAAGGCAAGCCCTAATGGGCTTGCCTTGCCTCGCAAACTTAGCTTGCGGGCTATCTCACAAGCTAGGCTTGCAGGCCAAAGATGGTGGGCCACTGCTATAAGCCCATGCAAGCGCAGCCCAGTAATGCTTGCTGGCCTACAACCCACTGACATGTGCTGGCCTTATGCCATCGCATGCTACCGGCTCGCGAGATAATTTTCTGGCATGGTTGCCGTGTAGGCCCCACCCACGAACATCTCGTATTCGCGATGCCCACTCGTATGGGAAAAATTCCCTTGCTCACCCCTTTGCAGTTCTTCCAAAATCCCCTCCTTAAAACCTTTAATTATTATTTGGCCCAACCATTTAATAATTCATCCAACTAGATTTGACTATCTTAATATTCTTGGTATAAACCTAATCTATAAGTTCTTTACTTAGTCCAATAAAGACCCAAAGTGTGTGACCTCATAGGATCCTAAAGTATAGAGCCACTAGGGGTTTACCTAAACTTGCTTCCCATTCGAGAACCTTTAAGCTCAGTGTTCTAGACCGATATAGATCCCGATAACTCTAGACCATCAAATGGGCTTTTTAGCAAAGGTGTATGATCCCCCGATATTCAAAATGTCATGAGCTTATGACTTGATCCGATTCTACAATAGTAACCAATACAATACACTCCTTCTATTAGGTTAGTTACCATCCAGTTTATTGATCTCGGATTAAGTGTTAGCTCATGTAATAGCCGTAGCTATCTTGGAGTTAGACTTGTTCACGAAGAACACCACTTGCTACAATGTATGAAGATTGACTAGAAACTTGTTCTATCAATCTTATACTCTGATAAGAGGTTTATGAGAGTATTACTTCAATAAGAAGCCTTAAGGTACAACTCCCATTATATCACTATATCAGGAGCAATGGATCCCATCTTCCTACTTGGCTTACCAACGAGTGATCATCACTATACCATAATTTCCCGCATCATCCTGATCACTAGGGTATGAATAAGTACGACCTAAAGTATAGAAACTCTCATACAAGGTAACCAATATCTCAGGTTTGAGGATACTTGTACTTCTACTATAATAAGACATAACACCAACACATGGATATAGTTATTTCTGAGTATTTGTATTATAGCGGTCTCCAAGGTATTACCCGAATACATTCATGTGTTAACTCAAGGTACCACCTTCAGCTCGTGAGATCGGTAGTCTGTCTACTTCATTGATGTCCAGTCTCAATGAAATTATAACTAGGGATATTTAGACTATTCATAGTAACACGTGTGTAGAGTTCTCACACCACATAGCTCCCACTATATCTTAGCACTTGCACGCTATGAAGTAGTTATGGACTTAGTCTTATCAATGAGCATATATAATAGTACATATATAGGATACCAACGAGATACATAATCATTAATAAAAAACAAAGATGCCTTTATTATTGATAACAATAATCTGAAACTTTTGTACACAATAACTAATAAAGATATATCACCCCAATTGCCTATAGGGAATACATCATGTACAACAAAAAGACCCCTTGTGAGCGGACGACACGGAGCGGTGGGCAGAGAGCGCGCGGGAATCATGGGCGCGGTCCACCGGGGTGTTTTGAAAACAGATGAAGGAAAAGCACCGGGTCTGGGACCCGGGAAACAGTTTGAAAGAGAGGAAAAGCGAAAACGTTTAAGATCGGTCCGAACCCGAATCCGCCGTCTCTCAGTGTGGAGTCGCCACCTGGATTAGCTCTTTCCAGGAATTAGAGTCCTGTGAGGCTTAACGTCCGGGGGACG
>CATIWQ010075273.1:0-11948 GCA_949673415.1 Euphorbia schlechtendalii | reverse complement strand
TAAGCCTCACAGGACTCTAATTCCTGGAAAGAGCTAATCCAGGTGGCGACTCCACACTGAGAGACGGCGGATTCGGGTTCGAACCGATCTTAAACGTTTTCGCCTTTTTCTCTTTTTAACCTTTTTTCCGGGTCCCAGACCCAGTGCTTACCTTCATCTGTTTTAAAACACCCCGGTGGACCGCGCCTATGATTTCCGCGCGCTCTCGGCCCACCGCTCCGTTTCGCCCGCTCACAGCTGTGATTAGAGAAAGGCAGATCAATCGGCAAGAAGCCCTATTCTAAGCCGTTTGGTAGATAAGCTTTTTCCTGGTAGAAATACAATCGTCAGGGAATGCATGTTAAGTCATGATGCGTGATTGATGTAAAATGTTAATGTTGTGGCTGCGAACACAATGGGTTAGCGTGCCATGATGTGAGATAAAAATCAAACAAAATTGAGTAGAATCGTTAATCCAAGTGATAAGAATGGGTGAACGAAAATCCAGTGGATTCGAGATCAACACTTTTTCCATGGGATAGTGTGAAAGGGAATGATGTGATGAAGTGACCTAATTACCCATGTGGTGATAGGTCAAAAGTTCAAGAACTAGTGTTGTGACTAGATCTCATGAAGATGTCCAATTATTTTCGGTTAAGCGATGTAACATACCCTAATGAAAAGTGGTTCAAACATTTATAAAAATGACTACCATGCGTAGCACTTAGATGAATGTTTTGGTTCTTTTACCCCATTAGGGAAAGGTCTTGGATGTCAGTGGACATCATTATAAAAGGTATGTAGTGATGCATGGGTCATTGCCCTTCGCGAGCGGGTATTTCAGGTGAGTAGTAAGGTTTTTGAGGTAAGTTTGCCCAATGTGGGCTTAGGTCAGGGCATTAACTGGGATATCCTTTAATATGGTTTGTGTTCATGTTTGCCCTGTATAGGCTTTTGGTATGTGTAATTTCCCTAAAAGGGCTAGGAATCGAATGCCAAATGGGTATCGCGCAAAAATTCTGGTAGGTTTATCTTTGGAGTAGGACATCAAGTGGACGTCACGCTGAAAGATAGGTAAGTGATGCTACATGATTCTACTTGGTTTCATGTTGTCCTAGGGTGACATGATCTCGAGTTTCATCTATATCCTAAGTGTGATGAGAAAAACTATAGTTTTGCAATATCTCAATGAGTGTGTGCATTCAAGTGTCTGCATTAAGATTCTTGGTCAGCATGCCACATTTGTACAATGCATGATGAATCCAAAAAATGGTAAAAACATATAACATAGCACATAATATCCAACTTCCAACCATACAACTCCTGCAGGTTTTTGTCTACTCTCTATCCTAGGTTTGGTTCATCTTAGTACCACAAGGATACTAAGGAGCGCACCTGCAAGAAAATATAATGCATGGTCATTCGTTGGGTAACACCCTAGGGGAAATGCCTACGGCTTATTTACATGAGGTTTATAAATGGGTTGTCGATGTAGAAGGTTCTTGTTGCACTAAAATACACTCCAAGCCTCTCCCCAAATGGTATCTAATGAGGAAGGTAAATGCGATATGGTAACAAGTGCTCCACCCGCTCAAGTACTATCTTTTATCAGGGAGGCAAATTAGTACAAGAGAAAGTTTTGTGGTAATAGGGGTACCTTAGACTTACGGGCTAATCCCTTCTATTGAAATGCGAAATTTATGAATATGCCATAATAAAGAGAAAATTGAATAATGTGATTAACAATTTTCGGCACTTATCCAAAATCCAAAACCTTAAAAAACAAGTTTTTAAAAAAAATCCCCAGCGGAGTCGCCACTGTGAGAAGACGACACTGAACGATTGGCCGAGAGCGCGTGGAATGAGAGGCGCGGTTCACCGAGGTGTTTAAAAAAGTACTGGGTCGAGGACCCAAGAAAAGTTGATAGAGAAAGCTAAAACATTTTAGATCGATCAAACCCGAATCCACCGTCTCTTAGTGTAGAGTCGCCACCTGAATTAGCTCTTTCCAAGAATTAGAGTCCTATGAGGCTTAACTTCAAAGGGACGATCCACTAAGACACAAAGATTCGGGTTCGGGATAAGTTGCTTATTTCTTATTGGTTGGTGTTTATCATTTTTTTAATTAATTTTTTGAACAAAATAGACTAATTAGTTAATTTTATTAAAAATCCTTTTTAAACTTAGAGATGAGGAACACTCCCATATGAAGGTGTCTGGATAATCGAGAATTGTGTGATTCAAGGATAAAATCCCAAAATGCCATCATCATCGAACGTGCGAGCTGGTACAAAATCCCATGCTCACACTAATCTCTACGAAGTTAATAGGGAGTATTTTGAACATGCCCTTGAAGAGAACCAAGCTAAGAAGAAACAGAGATGAAGAGATTATGGCTGTGCCAGAAGATTGGGAATTGCCGACTGATTATGGGTTAAGGGAGATTGCAACATTAGGAATTAGTTGGATAGTAAGGGAATGCCATGAACTATTGATCAAGATGCTACTACCCAAGATAGGGTCTATTAGCAACTGCGCTTACTTTGAGAGGTATGTGGTCAACCATATGGTAGGGGGAAACAACTTAACTGGCCAGTGATGATTCTTCATCACTTGACCAAAGTTACTACCCTATATCATTATGGGTATTTGATCATTACCATCGTAAAGGTTGTTAGGATGGACATCTCCACTTACATTGATGGACTTGGAGAAATCGTAGTCCCACTGAAGAAAACATTGGACTACAATCACTTCAGTAAATTGAAGAATCAGCAAGTTCGCACAAGATATACCAAGGTCAAGGACATTAAGCTGACTAATATAAAGGTAGAACCAATTGTGTTCCTTGCAAATATGCGCAAAGAGAATGAGGATGCCTTCGTGGTGGACTATGGATCTAGTGAGGAAACCAATGATGATGTGCCTCGATCAACTAAACTAGAGCAAGTTTCTACCATTTTTGCTCTAACTAGTCCAAAGGTGAAGACAAGGGTTCAAAGAGTGAGAGCCAGCCTAACAAAATCAAGGGCAGGGGTTGCGCCTGTCCAATCACAAACTAATGCTAAGAACAAACTGAAGCTGAAGACTCACGCTCAAAGGGAAGCTAAGGCGAAACAAAAGCAAGAAGAAGAAGAAGCAGCACCGAGATCATCCCTTCCTCCTCCTCCTCCTCATAGTGCGGAGAAAATTCAAGCAATGTCTGTAAGGGAGTTGAGTGAGGGACTACGCGTGAAGAAGCACAAATTTGAAGAAGATAGGGAAGCTGTTGCATAAGGAAGTGCAAAGAAGGCTAAAGAAGACTCTGAAACAATAAGTCCTGGTGCAGCTGAGTAAGTGGAAACTATGATTTCCAAGGGTAAGCAAAGAAAGAGAACAACCAAACCTCACTCAAGGAGAAATGTCCAAAATATGAGCAGTGAGGAGGATGATGATGATATGGAGGTCATCAACCAAGAAGAATCTACTCTTCATGGGGAAAACATCCAAGAACCCCTTGTCACTCAACAGACTAAGTCCCTTCCTACTTAGGTTGAGTTACCTGAGTTTGACCCATCCTTGGGTTAAACAGCCAACCAACAGGTACATCAAACTCCTTCCCCCAATTCTTTTGTAAATCCTGAACCAATTTCTTTTGTAAATCTTGAACACCCTTTTATATTTGTAAATTCCTCTCCCAAAGTTTCTTCTTCTATAAATTCTTTTATCAATTCCCCGATCCACATTTCCTCTACACTTAATTCCTCCCAAGAAAAGACCAACCCTTCTTCATCACCTCCACAAACTCAAACTTCACACATTCCTTTACCTGTAAAATCTAAACCAACTTCTATTCCTTTAAACTCAAATGTACAAACCATTTCTAAACCTAACATTTCTTTAAATCCATCCTCTACCCCTCGAATCCCTTTGATTAGAGAAGTTTCCAAAGTTGAGAACTCTACTCAGCATGGAAAAGCATATGAGGAAGTTGCCAAGACAAATTTTATAACCAATGAAGCATCTCCCTGCAGTAGTAAGCTAGTCCAAGAGGACTTGGCTGATTCAGCCATTTTAGCTAAGATTAGAGAGTTGGCTAGGAAAAAATTCCCAACTCTAAAAGCTGATGCTGAATTGGATGGTGTAGTTATCCATGTGCTATTGTCACAAGCATTGACAGACTTGTCCGCTAAGAAGAAAACCAAGATTCCTGAGATCGATTAACATTCTAGCATCCCTTCAAAGTCCATCTACTTTGAAGAGTTCGAGAAGATCCAAGGGAGCTTATTCACAATAAGAAATCATCTGGTGAAGGAAAGCACCAAGAGCTTAATGGATAAGATGGCCTTGATTCTAACCGGACTGACTAACTCTATAGCTCAGCTCAATGCGGCCATATCTTCTATCCCAACTTCAACTATCATTGCTAATGTAGTGGCATGAAGATTGAAGGGTAGCATAGATGCTACCTCAGAATAGTTGATTATTTTGAATGCTACTTTGGTAACTCAAACAACGTAGTTTCATAAGTTTGGGGAAGAACAAGCCAAAATCAACACAGCATGAATAATAAGATCAAAGAACTATCCAAGCAGCTGGATGTCAATAAAGATCTTGGGCATAACATGTGCAAACTCATGGAAAAGATGTCTAAGCTAATGATCACCTACGACACTAAAGTTGATACAGTTGTGAAGACTGTAGATGAGGTTATCAAGAAAATGGATAAGCATGTGCTTAACTTGGATGCTCTAGGAGATAAGCTTGACTCTACTTACACCCTTATCAAAAACAACACCAAAGTTTCTATGAACAAAGCCTAGAAAGCTTTGCTCGATGTGATGGGAAAACTCTTTCCTGAGCTTACTGAGTCAGTTGACCCCAACAATGGACTCATTATGCATAAGAAATTGAATACCATGAAGGATTGACTTCATGAACCTCAAGAAAATGTAGAAAGTTGGTGATTAATAGCATGTATGTTGCAAAGGACATTAAGAAAATATCTAGGTCTATACATCAACTATGTCCTAGGATTGTTGACATGGAAGCAAAACTGAAGATAGCTCTATCTCCATCAGATTTCAGAGGTATTTTGCAATGCTTTCAGCAGTTTGCTTACCAAGGCTTCTATCAGAATGCTCACCTAACCATATGTCATCATTTGGTACTACAAGAACTGAATGATCAAGATATTCTATCGCTTAAAAGAAAGGAGCAGCTAGAGCAAGAGATTTCATCGACCATCTTGGAGAAGTAAAAGGATTTTAAATTTGCGATTGATTCCTACAATGTGTATCTCTAACAAATTGTTACGGAACATATATCAAAGGGGAGAGAGTAGTTGAAGATGCTCATAAGGCAGCCCAACACCATAGATCAAGAATTTCGCGTAGGCCACAATGTCCTACTCAACAACAATAGCATCAATAGCAACAGTCTCAACAGCAATATCAATTACAACTTAAAAGCGACGACTCATCATCTTCTCAATAGCACACCCATAGATAGATTTAGTGTAGATTAATCCTTTAATCTTTGATGTGTCAATAACTTATTTCTTCAAGCAAATCTAGTTCAACATTTAAGACTGCCATTGGTTAACTTGCTAACGTTGTAGAGTTGCACGGAGACAATGAAAACGGCACATGTCAAAAGATGCATTTTTACTTTGAACACTTGTGAGGAATCTCCAAAATTCAGTACTGACTACTTTTAGAAGTGAGGACCATAGGAATATCTGTTTTGATTTAAGCCTTCTTACCTCAAAAGGATCAAAAAAAATATTATGTCTTCGCAAATAGCGTTAAACACACGAGTGTCTTTATATTCTAAGTGTCTCAATAAACTCAACTTTTACTAAACAAAATCTACTCAGCATAGCTGAGTTATATCGCATAAACTATGTGGTACTCAGCCTCCTCAGCCCTTCTTACTCTAAGCCATAACTTAATTAAAAACTCAGTCAAATTGAGTTGTTTTCCCTTAAACAAACTCAAGTAAAAATTATATAATCTTAATACCCAATTAATTTCACGATCCTAATTAGTTTATTATTTCCAAAACATTTAAGTACTGTGAAGTACTATTAACTTGGGTTCAACACTTATATAAGGGCCTAACTAATATCAGAATAAAACATCAACATCCACCAAAAGAGCTACCACCTCGCCAGTTAGCATGCACTCTCCTCGTATAGTTAAGGGGGCCCTCCCCCCTCTCATGACGCCAATCGTAACAATGAGTTGAGCAAGAAAATTTTAGTATCCATTGCTGCCTCTCATTCTACCTACGTAGCTGGGGAGGAGAGTAAAAAGTAAGGCCATGCAAACCAAGAAAAAGAATCTCACTATCATGCATCTCCACTACCACTTAGGTAATGGCCCATTAAGGGTAGACCCAATTGATCTGATGGTTCTAGTAATGACTCAAGATCAGCTCCATATACCAACGTGTGATGAGACCTCGCATGTTGTATTGAACCGGGGTATACTAAGAGTAGTTTATGGTAGGAACCCAAATCAAGAACAACTTCTCTAGTAACCATACTTGTAAGGGAAAAGGATTGATACAAAAATAAAAGAGTATCAGAGATTATAAAAGAAAGAATGGTTGCCTCAAGAAGCGTGAAATGATCACCGAACAACTCCTGATTAGTTATAGCGACATCCACACCAACCACCATGAGAGGCCAAGCTAAGTGGGATCTGAGGGAATCCATACACCAGCTCAGGAATGCATTAACTCTATATCTTATAGGAGCAGGGGGACGAGACTGAAAGGCTGAACAGAGTCCAAATTCTAAAAAACTTTCAACATATTTTCAACCCTTAATTGGTAAGGTGGAATTGCAATAGGAAAGCCCTTGGGGCAAGGAAGATCCAAAACAACTTGAAATTCCTCGATCATTGGGCACAATTCTTGGGTGGTGAAGTGGAAAACATTGACAGTTAGATAAAAAATGATAGAGATGCTTGAACAAAGACCATGTTTACCAAGCAAAAAGCGAGATAACGAAGTCCCCAAAGACTAAAGGGCTTCAATTTTTGCCAATCTAGGTTTTTCAGGGTGCGCAAGAAATCCCGAAGTTATTGAGTTGTGAAACGCCATGAGAAAAAGAAAAAATCTAGATAACCTTATGATAAGTGTATAATTACACTTATTATCTTGATATTTTTACTCATAAAATGATGTGGTTTAGAGTCATTTTTATATTTCATATAAAAGATTTCACGTGGTATGTAGTTGTTTTTTATGCAATTGCAGAAACTAGGTGAATCTTGGGAGTGAAATGATTAAAGATGGAATTCTATGCAAAAAGAGTGAAAAGGGTGCAAAAAGATGTTTGGAATACAAGGAATTGGCTAAGGATCGAAGTTGTCAAAGATCGGTAAAGTTGCAAAGAGAATCATGAAGAAAAGCATAAGTCAAAAACCATGTCACGATTGTGATTCCTACCCGCGATTGGCCAAATCACGCTCGCGACTACCAATCATGATCGCGACTTATCATTCTTCACAAACAGTCAGTTACCAACTTATATTCATGATTGCTACAAGTATGTCACGCTCGTGAATCATGATGGGTTTGGTCAACTCTTCTCAACTTCCAACCACTAGATAAGAACGATCAACCGCCATCAACTGTCAGACGAAGAGACACCTTTTGGAGATAATGTAACCATGAAAAGGTGCCTATCCATTGAAGATAAGGATGAAATCTTGCATCTAATCACATGAAAAAGATGCAACCCTTCACCAATGGACATGACTATTCGTTTGGATAAACGTAACCTTTCACACTCTATAAATAGAGGTTCATATCAACCATTTCGTGCACGGTAGATGTGCGTAGAGTGTGGTGAAGACTGACAGTGTGAGATAATATATAGAGAGTGAAAGTTATATAGATTTCACTAAGTTTAAAGTGTTAGAGAGAAAAATGTAAAAGTGATTCGATTCTTGTTTCAATCATTAGATTTCTCAACAAATTCGAGCGATTGTTGTATGAGTGTAATTGCAAAGCACTTATCAATAAAAGTTTCTGTTCTTCAACATTCATTTGTTCAATATTCACAAGGAATAGCATCCTCACGGAGGTTCTGTACGAGGCGAGATAGAATACAAAGTAGACGCAGGAATTGCTGGAATTGACGACTCCCATTAAAGAGTGGATATGGTGTGATCAACTTTAGCTTTCACTTGCATACCTTACAACTTTACTTTGTTTTCTACTTATACTTTCTAATTCGAAGTTTATGATATTTCTATGTGTCATAACGAGTATTTTGTCCTGCGTCACTTATATTAATGAAGTTATATGCTTTCAAGTTGACTTTAAGAGTAGTTTCGGGGTTAACAAGATTGTGTATAATCGCTGGATCTGTGATTATAAAGCTATTTAGTGAGCCAACATTTTTGGAGTGGTAACTTGCTAAATATGGCTATGTGAGAGCGATCCGTACTAAGCATAGTATTATTATTGTCCAGGTGTTTATAAGTGTCATAATTCGTTTACCCTAGATTTAGAAAAGTCATTTCATGTGTTGCTCTTCTGTGAATTCTAAGATATTTGGGCATCTAGAACTGAGTTTGCTGAAGTTATCTAGTGCATAAAACATTCTTGATTATTTTGCATATTTTACTCCACTATAATTGTTCTTAGAGAATATCTATATGCTTTGCAACTTCTCTAATCTGTTCATGCATCTGTCCATTCATCAGTCTACCGTTCAAAACCTTTAACTTATTTTATTTTCTTTTACTCCGGAACTGTAGTTGATCTTTAGAACCTAATTCCTTCCTTGTGGGATTAATATCTTTTAAAATGACATCTCAACTGTATACTTGTAGTTATCATCATTTTTCTATTTGATAAACGGTACTGACAACACCTGTTCATATTTAGAACTTTTATATTATTAGTAGAAAAGTGGCGAACACCTTAAAGTCAACAGCAACATCGACTTAGCAATGTTGAAAATGATATTGCAATGTCAGTGCCGAAATTGATGTTGCCAATATCAGTGATGATGTATATTTTTTAGGCAGTAATTTTTTTGTAAAATGGACATCGATGTTACATATCCAACACCATGATTTTGATTGTATTTTGAGTAAAACCAGCTCTAACAACCTAACCTTAGATCTTGAATACCGGCAAGTACATACACTAATCTAGGATACACATAAATGCAATAGTTGGTTTCAAAATAACCCGGAAGCATGGAGAAAAGCATTAAAAGGCAAATGTAAGTAATTAATAAACATTCAAAGTCATATATGTATGCAAACCTCCCAATATATCAAAGGCATAATAGAAAAAAAGAAAGCTAATAAGACTAACCTAAATGGCCACACCGGCCCATCATCTACAAGACCCTATGGAGCCACTACCAGCAGAGCCATTTGAATCCTCCTCTCCTCCATTATGAGACCCTCGAATCTTACTAGCCAAGTCGATATCACCATCAGACGTATCACAGTTGAGGATAGATCATTCAGATGCCTCTCCTAGACATCGATAACAATCATCCTCCTCAACTACCTCGTGAAAGCTCGATCCTCCGACCCCTGGTCCCTTGTCTCAACAGTAGATAGCCCCTTGCCCATGGTCTTTCCCTTGACCAGCTTCATCTCTATCCTCTGGATGCACTCACCCTGGCTCCTCACTATACCCTTAGACAAAGCAAGCTGACCCCCCCCCCAACTCCTAAAACCTTGTCTCTACCATCGACCAGGATCGACGCTTCAACGTAAGCAACACTTGGCATGAAGAATCATATACTACATCATGAGCATGCACTCATAACTTATAAATGATCACAATCATATCATGTATAAAACATCATTCATAGTCATATAAGGTATACAAATAGTGGAGAGATTTGGAAAAGAGGAAGAGAGATCATACCTTCGCGATGTTGTTCTGCATGATGATGAGGTCCATGGTGAACATATACAGGAGAGTGACACGCTCCGCCTCAGCATGACGAAGCTGAATATGAGTGTCTAAATAAAACAAGAAGGAGAAATGAAAGTCACAAAACAAAAGACTTACATGGGTGGTATCTTGGGGGATGAAATCGAAGATGTGACGACTCAAGCAAAGCTCCACAAAATGCGGTGTCCCCAACAAAGAACAATAATGAGAAGGCCACATCCATTGGGGTAGCCTAGAGGGGCTTCCTTATCTCATGGCCTCAACACGGGTGCACTTGCTACCACTAGTTTGCAACAAACACAAGAAATCACAATTAAAATAATTTGAAACTACAAATAAAGGAAGAACATGCATGATTAAGTAAGCAAGGTTACAGGCTAGGAAATTATACCATAGAAGTACTAGCCCTGATGGGCTGTGAGGCATGAGATTGAGGTGTACACCGACATCAAGCATAACTGCATCATAACCCATGGTCATCATCATCAATGTCAGCATCGTCATCGTCATCATCCTCTTCCTTTTCCTCCTTATCATCATCATCCTTAAGTAGCCATGTTGAGCCCTGCGAGCCAACTCCTCTACATACCAGCGATGCTATAGCTCAGTGTCATCCTACCATAACCGAGGAAAGGAGGTAGGAGTGAAGCCAGGAGAACTCTGTAATCTAAGATAATGAATTGATAACCTAGTTATTCCTCTCGAGGAAATCAAGATGGTCAAGAATAGTAGTGATCATTAAGTTGGGCCTAAATACTCCAAATGAAGGAAAAGGAGGCACAGGCTTACTAGCTATGGGAGAAGTTTTCCATTCATGAACCCGCTTATCGAAGTACCACTCGAGCAACCAAGTTCTCTCCAATACGAAGCGATGGTCATCTACCTCCTTCCTCACCATTAGCACCACATCTTTGTTGGGCACGTTGCCTCAAGGGACCGCTACAACTTATGAAAATGCAAAAGAAAAAGGAAGAAATGAGGTTAGGCATTTGATACTTTGTAAATGTGTTTTAAGATAATTGTTTGTTCAATGTGAAAAAAGGAAAATGAAGAGTAAAATGAAAAAATAAGAGAGTAAATACCTACTCTTAGACCAGGCGACGAACGCACTCACGGTAGCCAATCCTCCCTTGCACAAGTCGTATATCCTGCGACACCAGCCCACCAAGAAAGTGACCCTAGGGACCCAAGGCCCCCCAAAGGTAGGGGGAGGAAGAATGTATTACTTGAAAACCCAAATCTATGAAATAACAATGCAAGTAAAATCAATGTGAAACAAAGATGAACTAAAATGAAGGAGCTATTAAAGGAAAGAAGTGAACTAGAAAGGTACCTAAAATAGGATGTGACTGAGCTTGAGGGTCTTGTTGTGCGCCCTCACTACATAATTGAAATCATAGTTTATTTGGCCAAGTATAGCTCAAGGCGAGTTCAAACTCCTAATGGTCCCCCTCCTCCTCAACTGCCAATATCAACCTATAGTTGATCTTACTGAAAGACATTATTAGGAAGAATAAGATGGATGGGAGGTTGATCACAAAAGCCCGAACTGCCCGGGACCTATCTACCGTAAGAATTGGATGAATCTTCTTCTAGTGCTTATTGAGCTTGCCATAGAGAGTTTACTTGCCTTGGGAAACACTTCAAATAGCTCCTCAACCCTTTATAAAGAAGCCAAAAACCTTGTCTCCCACTTTCCTACCAATAAGATAAGAGTTCAAAATACGAACAGGTGTTGTCAATACTGCTTATCTAAATAGAAAAATGGTGATCACTACAAGTATACAGTTACGATATAGTTTTAAAAGATATTGATCCCACAGGGAAGGAACCGGTTCTAAAGATCAATAAGAGGAATGGAACAAAAGAAAATGATGTAATTTAGTTTGGAAGATTAGAATGATTGATGGTTAGACAAATGTATGAAAGATGAGAGAAGATAAAAAGTATATAGATATTCCCTACGAACAAGTATAGCAAAGAAAACATGCAAAATCATCAAAGATATTACGTACACTAGATTAATTTAACAGATTCGATTCTAGACA
>CATIWQ010075251.1:0-30540 GCA_949673415.1 Euphorbia schlechtendalii | reverse complement strand
GCCATCCAATGCTTCTCACTTGGATCAGATTCTCATGATGCTTAAGGCATGTGAGACATTTGGCAGAGTGCATACCATATCATACATGATGGATTTTATTGCCGAAGCACAGGGTATTCCATTCATGCACATTCTCTTCTCTTGTGTTCTTGGATTCTCGAATTTAGAAAGGTTAATCCCGTGAGACATGGGATGGTAACCCTTTCTTGACTACTCAAAGTTGAATCTAGCCAAAACCTTGTCTATGTATGTACTTTGAGAAAGACCTAGCAGCCTCTTGGATCTATCATGGTAGATCTTTATATTAAGTATATAAGCTGCTTCTCCAAGGTCTTTCATGGAGAACTTCTTTGATAACCATGACTTAATTATATGAAGAAAAGGAATATCATTTGCTATCAATAATATGTCATCTACATATAATATAAGGAAAACAATCGCACTCCCACTAGCCTTCTTATATATACAGGATCGTGTTTGGCACAAAACTAATTTCTTGGATTGTCTTATCAAACCTAATATTCCAACTCCTTGATTCTTGCTTAAGTCCATAAATGGACCTTTGCAATTTACACACCTTCAAGCCATCCTAAGATTTAAAATCTTTAGGCTGTATCATAATACATCCCTGTCGAGGTTCCTATCAAGAAACACGGTTTTCACATCCATTTAGCCAGATCTCATAATCATAATAAGCAGCAATGGCTAGGAGTATCCAGATAGACTTTAGCATGGATACTGGTGAAAAGGTTTCCTCATAGTCAATACCTTCTTTCTAACTATAACCCTTCACAACTAGCCTTGCTTTATATGTATTACATTACTATCCATGTCAGTTTTCTTCTTGAAAACCCACATACATCCTATGGGTTTAATCTCACTTAGAGCATCAACCAAGTTCCAGACTTGATTTTCGTACATGAAGTCCATCTCTGACTTCATGGCTATAAACCATTTATCAGGCTCTGAGCCTTCCGTTGCTTCCTTGTAATTCTTAGGCTCATCATCTTCCATAAGAAAGATGTACTTATCATCAGTGATAAAATAGCCACATCTTTCAAGAACAATTAGAGCCTAACCTGACCTATGCAATGTCGGTGTTATAATAGGTTGTTCCATGCTTACACTTTCTTATGTAACAGGTATATGATCAATCGGTTGATTATTTGTTTGATCTTCTTGAGCAACTAGCTCAAGATTGCTCCTACTAGATTTTCCAATTATGTGTTCCTTCTCAAAGAACTGAGCATTCCTAGAAACTAGTACTTTTTGCTCCTTGGGATAGTAAAAACCATAACTCATAGTCTCCTTAGGGTAACCTACAAATAGAAACCTATTAAACTTAACACCCAGCTTATCTAAATTTATCCTCTTAATAAGCAGGACACCCCTAAACTCTCAAGTGAGAAAAAGCTGGTTTCTTAACATTCCACATTTTGTATGGTGTTTGATCAACTGATTTTAAGGGTACTCTATTTAGAATATAAGATGCGATTTTAAGTGCATAACCCCAAAAGGATATGTTGAGTTCTACTTGGCTCATCATGGACCAAACCATATCGAGTAGGGTTCTATTTCTCCTTTCTTACACTCCATTGTGTTAGGGTGTATAAGGAGGTGTCCATTAGGATAAAAGACCATTATCCCTTAGATAATCTTAAAACTCTTGGCTTAAATATTCACCACCTCGATCAAATCGAAGGGTCTTGATACTTTTCCCAATTTGTTTCTCTACTTCGATTATGAACTCTTTGAATTTCTCAAAACTTTTAGACTTGTACCTCATAAAGTACAAATAACCATATCATGAGTAATCATCAATAAAGGTTATGAAGTAGACGAAACCTTCATGTGTCTTAACACTCATTGGACCACATACATCGGAATGTATTATTTTCAAAGTACTTGTTGCACACTGACCCTTTCCTTTGAAAGGTTTTTTTTTGTTATCTTTCCTTTTAAACAAAGTTCACACGCTTTATAGGATTCTTATTCCATTGGGCCCAAGTCACCACACTTGTGTAACTTAGTTAAGCGAGACTCATGTATATGGCCTAGACGACAATGCCACAAGAATGAAAATTTCTCATTATCTAACTTTGATTTCTTAGCAATATTCATATTAAGAATTTCTATTTTAGTATCTATAACATAAACACCATTCACATGCACTCCACAAACATAAAGAATATTATCAAGCTAAATTTGACATTTATTATGAGTAAATAAAATCTCAAATCCTTCTGTTGCTAAACATGCAACAGAAATAATATTCTTAGTAACAGTAGGAATGTAATAGCAATTGTTCGAAATTAAAACAAGGTCACTAGGAAAACAAAGGCTATATGTCCCTACAGCTGTTGCAGCAACCCATGCCACATTTCTAACTCTTGGGTCCATTTCCCTCTTTGTAAGCCTTTTATTGTTCCTTAACCCCTATGTAGAAGAATTACAAATATGAGTACCACAACCAGTATCCAATACCCATGTAGACTCATAAAGAACTGTAGAGAAACTCTCTATCATGAACATACCTGAAGTAGATGCCTCACTTGTTCAAAAATCTGAACCTTGCAATCCTTATTCTAGTGGCTTGATTTGCCACATTGGAAGCAGACATTTGCAGTTCCTTTCTTAACTTTCTTCTTCAAACTAATTTTCTTCTTGGCACTCAGAACCTTTCCAAAATTGGACCCACCTGTGGAAGGTTTGATTTTCTCAACCAAAAGTAAAGCTTTTGGATCTTTTTGAATATTAGGTTCCACTGTCTTCAACATGTTGATCAACTCGGGCAGTGTAGTACCAATCTTATTCATATGATAGTTAGTCACAAATTTTGTGTAAATATCAGTTAATGAAGCAAGAATGAGATCTACACATAATTCATGATCCATCACAAAACCCAATCGAGGTAGCTTCTCTATACAACCTAACACTTTAAGAGCATGTTAAGGTCCTGAAGTGCCATCCTACATCTTCATTCCGAATAAGATTTATAATGTATCAAATCTCTCCTAACCTACTTTGAAAATATCTCCCGAAGATGGAGAATCATGGTATCTAAGTCTATACTCTCGTGCTGATTCTGAAGCTCAGAATTCATGGTTGCCCATATTATACATGTTGTCATTTCACGATCCTTTCTGTGCTTCTCCCATGCCTCATGTTCATTGGCATTAGTATTAGGTTCGTCAGGGAGGAGCTCATCTAAAACATCATATATCATTTCGACATTGAGGATCATCCTCACCGCCTTAAACCAATTAGTAAAATTTGAACAATCTAATTTGTTATCAAGAATTGAGTGAAGGTTTATGTTTAGATTCATTGTTCAACCTAGATATAAGATAGAAATTGTTCAGACATTAGTATATGTACATGCATTTAATATAAGATTTTTAATTAAACACATATTTCCTACTATTTTATTGACATTCAAATAGCCCATTCTATTGAATTCAGGAAACATGGTCGAACCATTTTTCCTTAGTAGGTAGCATCCATAACTCATCTAAGATGACCCCCACTATAGCAAGTCAACCTACAATAGACATCCATGGCTAGAAGCCATCCATTTGCATTCCATGCAATTGCTAGTCCATTTGAGTTCTCTTTCTCAAGACATGCGTACCCATTTGTACGACTCCTCAAATATGTCTCCAATCCGGCATTAGCTCCAATGATATAGATAACTAACTCATTTTGGTTAAGGCTTTTAACCTATCTAGTTTCATGGACAAACACATGTTGTTGTACATGTTTTTACATCCATTAATAAGTTTCATATCATGACTTATGATCAGAAGATAATTTACCACCTTAATAATGTTGTAGGGATTTTATTGGTGCAGCTGGTCTCATCCTAGTCTAAGACTTAGCAATGGATATGATTATGATAATAATAATAATTCTAGACTATTTGAAATTATTAATATAAGGGATCATGCTCAAGACTGATACATCATAATTATTCCATTATGCAAAGACTCCACATAGCATGCAAAACAAACAAGGTTTATGTTCAAGTTCTTGCACCTATGTCTATAAGTTTTAATTTAACAACTTAAACTACGGCTGTAAAGCCATATGCGGAATCCAAATTCCATATTAGAATTCAACTAAGTCATAAAAGTCCCTTTGGTATGCTTGAACCTAATACCAATGGAGATTTCCAAGTAGGAGAGGCCCCCTTAAAGTAAATGAGCAGCCAAGTCCAATCCTTGTCAAAATAACCACAGGCACTTCGATTTGTTATAACATAGGCAATTACGATTTAAAGATTTAATTCTTTTAATCAAGTAAAGTACTAGATGACTCTCAATTTATAGCATTTACACATGTAGTAAAACATTTTTAATTATATGATAATCACTTAGACTAAGTTTGAGCAAAACCTTAATCTAGTTATCACATCATTTTCTATAACAAGAATTGAAGCCTAAGTCATGCATAGCATATTTTAATCAATTCTTAGAAAATCACATTTCAATATATTATTATCAATCATGCATAGCATCAGGCATGCTCTGATACCAATGTTGATTTTTTAAGGCAGTTAATGAACAAGAAAACTAGCATGATGGAATTTTAAAACTTAAAATTAACCCAAAAGGAAATCCTAAGCATGGCATGATTGACATAATCTCAATTGAAACATTTCATAAATGCTTTAGGTTTATAAAACTTATTAAAAGAAACCTAGCATCTAATTTTGAGCATTAGCAGTTGATGTGTGTTGGCGGAGATCCCTTAAAATAATTGGACAGCACTTTATTAACACAAGACTCCAAACAAGAACAGCATCTATGATAAGTCCACACGGACCCCATTGACCAAAACCTCACTCAAAGGGAGAACTTGTCGATTAACAAGAGGTTACTAGCTAGACCACTAGTATACCAACCCGAAAAAAACAAAAAAAGCTCTTTTTCAAAATAGGTATAAGCTTTAAAAAGAATTCTCGCAAATGTTACAAAAGCTCATAGAGGATCTTGAAATATTCTCAAGAGAAAAGGAGTTCAAACTCAGAATGAAGGTTGGGTTGAAGTACGGAATAAGGAGGAGGAGGACTCCTATTTATAGGAGAAGGGGAGAAAATAATGCTCCCATTTAGCAATGTGGGATGGGTGAAAACCCATCCCACACACGCGGGTCACCCATGGAGCTCCATGCTCCATGGGTCTAACCCGCGTACACACAGCCCATTTAAGCGAGTTGTGTGTACCATGCAAGGCAAACCCATTGGGCTTTCCTTGCCTTGTAAGAGTGGGCTTGCGGGACCTCCCACAAGCCCGGCTTGTGATGTACTAGTGGGCCTGCATTGTAGGCCCACACAAGTGCTCCCAAGAGCTTGCGGACCTGTAGCCCACCAGTATGCACTAGCTTGAGCTAGCGCATACCGGTGGCTCGCACAGTGCCTGTGAGGTTGCCACACAGGCCCCTACCCGGGAACAACCCATTTTCGCGGGGCCCACTCGTAACAGGAAAAATTCCCTTGCTTCACACGTTGAATATTTTCCTCTTCCATTATTTATTTGGTCTGACCAATCCAAAACTAGCTTGACTCTCCCTTTTATTCTCGGTATAGACCTCGTCTATAAGCTCTTTATTTGGTTCTGTGAACGCCCAATGTGTGTCAAATCATAGGATCCCTGTGAGCACGGGATTTTGTACCAGCTCGCGCGTTCGATGATGACGGCTTTTATGGGATTTTATCCTTGAATCACACATTTTCGAGTATCCTGACGTATCCGAATTGGAATCCTCCTCGTTACTAATAAAATTATTTAATTTAATTTAGAAATTATTTAACTAAATAAAAAATACAAAAAAATATAAAATTAAAATAAAAAAAAGAAGGAGACATAATCTCGATCGTGGGAGAGCTTCGCACGGAGGCAGCCTCGCGCATAGCAGCCTCGCGCAAGGCTGCGCGAGGCTGCGCAAGGCAGCCTCATGCGAGGTAGCCCGCGCTCCCCTCGAGGATCCTAAGGGACCCTCGCGGGGCCTGCCCGCGAGGGTCGTAAGGAACCCTCGCGGGGCCTCCCCGTGTGGGTCCTAAGGGCCCCTCGCGGGGTTTGCCCGCGAGGGTCCTATGGAACCCTCGTGGGGCTTGCCCGCGAGGGTCTTTTGGAACCCTAGTGGGGCCTGCCTGCGAGGGTCCTTTGGAACCTCGCGGGGCCTCCCCACAAGGGTCCTAGGCAACCCTCGCGGGGCTTCCCACGAGGGTTCTATGATAACCTCACGGACGCGGGAGCGAGCCTCGCGCGAGGCCTCGTGAAGAGTTCTGCGAGGCCTCGTGATGAGCTCCACGAGGCCTTTTCTCCGGCGAGGCCCCTCACCGGAAAAAACTTTCCTTTTTTGGATTTTTTCGAGATTTTCCTATAAATAGTAGGATCATTTTCAATAAATGGGGCCGAAAATTATCAGATAAAAATATAGCTTTAGAACGACCTTTGCTTCCAGGAATTAAAACAAACAATTTTTGGACTTTTTTACTGACTTTATACTACAACTTTTTGACCGAAACTCAAAGGACGAGGAGGACTTCTAAATGACCGATCGGATTCTTCGACGTGGATTTGTTAAGTAATGGTAAGCCTCTGAGTTCCTAGAACTGCAATTCTGTGTTTTCAGTGTTTAATTTCTTCTTCTAAATTCTCCTGTGAACCTAGGATTTTCATCTTTTATTTTATTTTAACTGTTGTAATTCTTCTTCATCTCTTTCTTTATCATAAGAAGATGTATATTAGAACACTCCCACGAAGGGAATAAAACATATTCCCGGATAACAGACCACACTTTTTACCATGCGAGCAATTTCATTAATTAAAATGAGCAACCAATGTGATAATAAAACGAATAGTTTTATTTAAACAACAAATAATATCGCGATTGATTTTTCTTTAGGCCTCGCGGGCCTCACTAAATCCCAAATCGAACATACGTGTTATCCCCTGTGCTAACCTTTGTGGATACAGGTAGATTAGGATTAGATGTATGTTTAGGATTTTTAATTTTCCTTCGGGTATCACAATTTCAATTTTCGGGAAATGTAATTAATAGGTTAGCGGGCGGTTGCATCCCCCGATTTTTAAAGCCTTGTAATTTTATTTTTCGCATTTACTTTCCGCATTTATTTACAGTTTTTGTGGATGGTTTATTTTTCCACATTGTGGATGGTATATATTTCGTAATATGTGAATCATGCATTTAACTCAAAAAATGACCTAAGTGCGAATATGCACAATTAAAAGAAAATGGTTTTCTATAGATGTAATTTAATGTGATCCAATAAGAAATAAGCAACTTATCCGGACCCGAATCTCTGTGTCTTGGTGGGCTGTCCCCTGGACGTTAAGCCTCACAGGACTCTAATTCCTAGAAAGAGCTAATCCAGGTGGCGACTCCACACTGAGAGAGGGCGGATTCGGGTTTGAACCGATATTAAACGTTTACACCTTTTTTTCTCTTTTAAACCTTTTTCCCAGGTCCCCGACCTGGTGCTTTTCTTCTTCCTCTTTTTCAAAACACCCTGGTGGACCGCGCCTATGAATCCCGCGCGCTCTCGGCCCACCGCTCTGTGTCGCCCGCTCACAACGGGTTTATTCTTTTCTTACTTTATCTTTTTCAATAATTTTTGGACTAACTTTAGTTGTTTTATTTATATTTTTATTAAATGTCTCACAAAGAGGACATTTCATTCTTTAGTGTGGGGGGATATTTGTAAAAATCCCGTAAAATAAAAAAAAATTTAATAAAATTAAAAAAAATTGAAAAATTGAAAATTTTTTGTTGATTTTCGTGTCAATTAATACATTATCATGTCTTATACTTTACTTACAATTATCCAAGGTTATTTTAAGTGTTAGGTATTACAAGTTTGATGTTAGTGCACAACATTTACCAATTTGGCAAGGATGAGTGGTGAGTAACATTCAAGAGCAACATTCCAAGTAGTTTCGATATATATTTCATTGCAACATGAATAAGTATAAGTTATATAGTTATAGTTTAATGCTTCCGATAAGTTTTAGTGGATTAATATCTAATGGTATTCTTACTATGAGTTTTATATGCAAATCTCGAATAGGTCCTATAAGTATTGAGTGTGTTTAAAGTGTTAGGAAACTATAGCCATAATACTTTAAAATTGATCAATAAAGGATGAGGGTATTAAAGAAAAATCAACAGAAAGAGAGGATAACCAATGACTTATGCAAAAGGTGAGGAATGGTACAGAGCAGAAACTGCAACCATTCATTGAGTGAAAAAAAACAAAAGAAAAGGAAAGCATAGCACGAAAAAAGGGTGCAAAGTACAAAGTACTTAAAAAACATATGCTTTAAAGAAAAAAATGAGAGAGTGGTATGGAGCATAAAATGCAACCATTGAAAAAAGGGGAGAGTGGTATGGAGTATAAAGTGTAACCACTGAGAGTGTTTTTAGCATCCTAGGTTACCTAAAAATGCCTTGAGAGAAATTAATCAAAGTGTGCTTTCTATGTCCTTTATACTTTATACTATGCTCAAGAGAAGGTAATATTCGAGTATGTATATAATGCTTCTATGAAGATGCGATTCGGTTAACTTTCCATTAAGAACAGAGGTATGCAACTAAACTATATAAATTGCACATTACTAATTTGTGGGAAATTTCGAACTTCTACTTGAAATCTTTTGCAACGTGGAATGTGGTACTCGTTGCAGCAGTGTTTAACCAAATAAGGTACGAACTAGATTACCAATTTATACACTTCTGTTGAATTTACCTTGAGGACAAGGCAAAAGTTAAGTGTGGGGGTATAATAAGTGTATAATTACACTTATTATCACATTAATTTTATACATTAAACACTATAGTTTTATTCATATTTACACTTCATATAAAAGATTTCACGTGGTACGTAGTTGTTTTTTATGCAAATGCAGATGCTAGGTAAATCTTGGGAGTAAAATGATCTAAGGTGGATTCTATGAAAAAAGAGTGAAAAAGGTACAAAAAGATGCGTGGAACTTAAAGATTTAGCTTAGGATCGAAGCTGTCGAAGATCGGTGAAGTTGCAAGAAGAATTCTGAGTAAAACTAAATTCACGATCGTGACAATCATTCATGGTCATGACTTGTTTACTTCAGAAATAGAAGTATGCCAATTAATGATTCACGGTTACGACTTATGTATCGCGGTCGCGACTTGGACGGTTTTCTTGTATTATCTTCTTAACTACCAACAGCCAGATTAGCATGATCAACCTCCATCAACTACCAACGAACAAACACCTATCAGAAGTCAACCAATCATGAAAAGGTGCCTATCCATTGTGGATTATATCAAAGCTTCTCAACCAATCACAGTGAAGATATGCAATCATTCACCAATGGACACAACCCTTCATTTAGATAGACGCAACCCTTCGAACTCTATAAATAGGTCTCTAAACCCTCACAAATTTCGTGCATGGTGTGCAACATGGTGGCAACACCAACAGATAGGAGATCATTAGAGTGCAATTAGAGAGAGATATAGTGTGTGTATAGATAGAGAGTTCCCTATGTTCATAAGTGTTAGCGAGAAAATGTTTAAGTGATTCTAATCCTTGTTTCAATCACTAGATTTCTCTATATTCTCGAGCGATTGTTGTATAAGTGTACTTGCAAATCATTTATCAATAAAAGTTTTCGTTCTTCAATATTTGTTTGTTAGATATTCACAAAGAATAGCATCCTAGAGGAGGTTCTGTACGGGCTGAGACCGAATTCAAAGTAGATGCAGGAATTGCGGGAATTGACGACTCCCATGAAGGAGTGGATATGGTTTGATCAACTTTTGCTTTCACTTGCATACCTTACAACTTTGCTTTGTTTTCTACTTATACTTTCTATTTCTAAGTTTATGATATGTCTATGTGTCATAATGCTTATTTCGTGCTAAGTCATTTACATTAATCAAGTTATATGCGTTGGAGTTAATTTTAAGAGTAGTTTCGGGGTTAACGATATCGTGTATAATCACTGGATCTGTGATATAACACTGATTAGTAAGCCAACATTTTTGGAATGGTAACTTGCTAAATGTCGTTATGTGAGAGAGACCCGTACTAAGCATAGTATTGATGTTGTCCAGGTTTATATAATTATCTTATTTCGTTTGCACTAGATTTAGAAAAGTTATTTCATGTGTTGCTCTGCGGCGAATCATTGAACATCTGAGTTTTGAATCGAGTTTGTTAGATTAGTTTAGTGAATCGTAACATCTTTGTTGAACTTGCATGTTTTCTCTGCTATACTTGTTCATAGTGAAAATCTTTATATTTAGATTCTCTAATCTTCCACTTCTATATTTACTCAATTTTTCATTCTAATCTTCCTACCCAAAAATCTCAAATCTATTTTCATTTTCTTTACTTTGTTTTTCCCTTATTGATCTTTAGACTTAGTTCCTTCCATGTGGGTTCGAGATCTTTTAAAACTACATCGCAACTGTATACTTGCAGTTATCATCATTTTTCTATTTGATAAGAGGTATTGACAACACTTGCATTTCATGTGAACAAGTTTTTAGCATTATTATTAAGGAAAGCCCTACGGAACGAGTGTAGCCAAGTCTTGTGAATAAGTTATTAAACTTTTCAGTAGAAAAGTGGTGAACAGGCAGTACTACCCGAGTTCGTAATATCGCTTCAGGTGTGCCAGGATTGAAGTCATGGAAATGGGTCGAGCATAGAGACCGAGGGACTCGTTGCTGATGCCTGTACTGCCTGCACAGACAAGAGGGGGAATAGGACGTAACGCCAAACAACCCCTTCAACAAAACAGCTGAATCATGGACATCAGTAGCAACGAACTGAATCTCCAACCAAGGGCTAAGCCAACAAATCTCAGAAGCTCGGTAGGAGCCCAGAATCTTGACCCAAGCTCCTTCACTCAGCGAACGATGGTCCTTCCTAGTGAAGCCTCTAGGACCATAATGCGAAGGGAGGTACTGAGCCTTCCCTAAGCGTGGATCAGTAGTCAAGCGAAGCTTCTGCAACAGCCATACCTACATTAATTCATTTATTTAAACAAATAATGAAAATCATGAAAGAAAGTGGAAAGGAAAGAGAATCTGGAGAAAAGCAAAATGGTCACCTACTAAGTCTAGATTCACCGAAGCAACGTCTAAGTGAACCAGACTCTCAACCAAAGCTAAAGCCACAAGAGAAAGGCCTATGGAGAGTGGGTCAATGATCGAAAGCAAGCAGAAAGGGGCGATCGCTCCAACCCCACAAATGAACTCTGCCAGAAGAAGTACAGTCACCATTAAAGGCCACGCTAGATGAGTGCTGGGTGTAATCTCACACCAGCTAAGGATAGCTTCAACCTGGAAGCCACAAACATCAGGGGGAGCTGATAAAAAGTGCCCATTGGACTCCAGGTTCCATAAATTAGAAAGAAGGAAATGCAAAGGAAAGTCTCGCGGGTGATATTGGCGTCGACTCCTTCGGAAAAGGGAGCCCTAGGATATCATGAAACTCCTTGACTAAGGGGCAAAGCTCGAAGTTGGCAAAATTAATAACATGAGTGGCAGGATCCTAGAACTTCAAAGTAGCATGAATGAAGGCCACATTCACAGGCCTGGAAGCAAGGTATTGAAGACCCCGTAGACCAAAGCTCTCAATCCTTCGCTAATCAGGTCCTCAAACGGTGTGGAGAAAGGCCCTAAGAGGCTCGTTATGAGCCGACATCAGAAAGGAAAAGAGCTAAAGAAAATCCCTCAAGACCGGTGTTGCCTACACACATTGACCACATACATTAGCATTAACATTCATTCATACATATACGAAAAAACATTCACAAACTAGCAAGCATATTCATAAAATAAAACACCACATGTGAAGACCCAGCACGCCATGGCCAAATCCCTTTTCTTTTCATAAATCAGAAGTTTTCTTTAAGATTCTACAAAGTAGAGTTATCTAAAAAAAGTTCGGTTCGAAAAAAAAGAGGAATCTAAAACTAAAGCTAAAAGGGAACTCCTACGCATGCGCTGCCTACGCATAATCTCCACCCACCGGATCTCAAGGCATCATGGTGGATATCTCAAAATCCTTAGGATCTAGTCTCTCAGGACCACCATCTGCTAAATCGGACACATGATAACGGGTTCCCAACTCCCGGTGACTAACCTCAAGGCCATGATAACGAGCATCTACACCCTGATGGCTAATATCCAGTGACTGAAAGTGACCGTCGAGCTCCCGGTAGCATCGCTCAAACTCCTTTCTCCTCATCATCATATCCTACAGTCATAAAACATGTCACAAAAATCATATCCATGTACATAAAAACATGATATTTCATGCATCGCATATGACAGGTCGAGAAAAATAATATACCTGTATAATCCCGTCCTGGGAAAGCATCCGGTCCCTCAGTGCAAAGGAATGTCAGAACACCCTATCCATCTCCTCACGTGTGACCTGCAAAAGGAAAGGAGCGAGTAAATGAACATTAAGACATCCCTAAAGATCTCTTGCGATCTAAGACTCATGTGAGTAGTGTCGGAAGGATCGTAGGCCAATGTGTGATAGCTTGGGGGAAGAGGTACCTACAGCGATGTCCCCATGGAACCCATCAAGTAGAAAGTGGAATCAAGGGGAATCGCGAATCTCCCTTCAACAACTCCCGAGGAAGATGTGCTCGCCCCTCGGCCATAGTATTAAAATCATGCACTCGAACCCTCTTTCGGAAAAATTCCTACAAAGATAGATAAACAGTCAGAAATAGGATCAACATGGATAAAACAGTTAACACATTTCATACCCAGCATCCCACACAAGTGCTGCTAGCACCCGCACCAGAACCACCATCAACTCTCTGACCCATAACTCGAGCAGAGTGTCGCGCCTCCTTGGGCTGAGTCGACAGGTAAAGTGGGAGCAGCCTCTCCCGAATGAAGGCCTCATAGTCACCACACTATCCTGAGAGCCTTATGCCATGCTCCTCGAAGAATAGTTGTGCTCCTCGGGATCAGTAATCACCAGGTGCGCCCAAAACAGTCAGGTGGGAGGCGTAGGAGGAATGCGCCTATCAAACACTAGCTTAGTTCACCAGAACTAGATACGCTCACCCAGGTACCACTCGCGGGTCTTGGGCCCCTCAAGGATGAAGCGATGGTGGTCCACGTCTATCCAGATCTCATTCGCCAAATGATAGCTCAGGAGACCTCGTCATGGGTTGCGCTCCACATGAAAAGAAAGAACAACAAAGTCAGAATAAATTTAAAGACCAAAAGGTGATCATATCCATCGAAATGAGATCCATCACCTGCTCAAGAGTCAATCCACAAAGATGCTAATAGTAATCAGCAAAACCCAAAATATCCCCCTCGAAAGATCCGGGCCATACACGGAGCACCCTCCGGAGTATCGGCAAATTGCGAGGCGAGGAGGAGATAAAAGAAGGCCCACGCCTACAAAATAAAAGGGGTTAATTAAGATTAATCAATCAAAAATCGACATACACAAAATTCAAAGTAAGCAAACAATACCTGAAGAACCATGGGGCAGTAGCGTAGCGCCCGTAAACGACACCGAATAACCAAGTCAAGGGTAAAATAAGTCTGCACCAAGATAGCCTGTGGCTAGTTAAGGCCACTAACTCCGTCTAAATCCGCTAGCAGCTCAACAAACCCATAGTTGTAATCGCTACTTGAGACCAGGAAAAATGTCACACTCAATAAGGTGGAAAAAAATGAACGGACATACTGTGGAACCTCGGCCTCGAAAAAAGACTGTCGACCCGTCCAGTTATCAAACAACACACTGTAACTTAAGGCCCCATCCCTGGGATCAACACTGAGCAGGTCTTTGACATGACGGTAAGCGGTGGGAGCCTTGAAGAACTACTCCAAGGTGGCATCAAACTGGATCACAGTACCAGTCCAAGATAGACCAGTGATCACCACGATATCAGAAGGAGTGATGGTAACCTCCCCAATTGGAAGATGGAAGGTGTGCGAAATGTTGCACCACCTCTGAGCAAGCGTAATCGATGTCGCATATAGTAATAATGCAGGCCTTAAGGATCGGGCTAGAGAACCGAAACTGGTGGCCTCAATGGCCTGAACAAGCCTAGGTGAGAAGAAGCGTGACGATACCACGCCGGGATGGTAGAATACCCACCAGTAGGACGAAGTGTGGGGGACTGCGAAACAAATCAAATAATATTTTTTTTAATTAAAAGCAAAAAGCTACAAGGAAAAAAAGCACCAAAAATATTTTCTTCCAATTTCTTTTGAATAATTTAAATCCAAAACATGTTTGGATCTTAAATCTTGATTATTTTCAAATCGTTCTTCTTACGTTTCTCAAAAGTCCTCAGATATTCTCGGGTCTAACACAAATTTAGAACCCAAGTCTTATTATCCTTTGGATAAATATTTTATTCAAAGTTTTTTTCGGATCCAAAGGACATTTGGACTCCGAGCTTTAATTATTTTCCAATCTCTTTTTCACCTTAAAAAATATAAATAATAAAAATAAAAAATAAAAATATACAATAATTACGTAGAGGAGCGACCGGGGCCTCGAGAGGCGCTGCTAGAAAAATCTGGCGAGCCTTCGGGGCCGTGCTAGGCATCACTAGCGAGGGACTTGAAGGGCCTCTTATAACCCTCACCAAGAAGCTTGGCGAGGGTCAGGCCCAAGCCGGATTTTCTTGGTCTTCGCCGGAAAAATTTACGACGAACCTGAATTTATCTTTTTTTATTTTTTCTTGGCTAAAATTCCGCGATATGGTTCAAGGATAAATTCCTATCTAGTTCCTAAGCAGGATAAAATCGCATTAAAAATGGTAAATAAAAATGTTTTTAGCAAATACCTTAGTCTAGGAAAGGTGAGGCTGAGCTGGAAAATGAGGATCCAACGTCTCTATAGGGGAAGTAACTGTAAACCCCAGCATAGTGTCGCTTGTTGCCAAACCATTTGCAGCATCAATATAGATAGAAAATACACTAGGATGATCAGTAGGCTGAGGAGTGAGGCTAGAGGTGAAGCGGAGTGCCCTGCCAGCGACCTTTGACAACATGTTTTCTAGAGAGAAGGGAGAGCTAGAGTGCTTAGAGAGAGAGGAAGATTATGAAAAGTGAAGAAATAAAGAAGGGGGAGCCCTATTTATAAAGAAAATAAGTGGGCCCCACCTATCTATTTTATTATTTTACAATGGGAGCCTCCTAACACTACGAAACGATGCACGGGCATATGCCCAATATTCCTCAAACTCATTTAATTCATTTATTCCTCAATGTTTTAATTTTTGATTGAAGGGGAAAAAATTTTTGCTCCACATAAAGTCAATCAAATAATTAAAACATTCATCATGAAATATTTATTAACATTATTTTCTTGATTTGCCATAGAGAACAAGTTAACATCCTACTAAGGAAAATCAAGATCACCTTTGAAACAAATTCAGGCACCTATCTACAATCGTTCCAAGAGACACATGATAATTGCAGCCGAAAAAAAATAAACGCTGACAATAATGGGGACGTCATAGAAAGAAACGGTAGACCCGCCCACAAGGGGCACCAAGTGCCTAAAGGATTCTGAAGAAAGAAACAGACAACCATACGAAGACACAGCGCCAAAAATGATGGCCTATTTTATCACCATTTGGGAACAAGAAGTCACCAACCAAACAGGTTAGGTATTCTCTCTATCCCTACCCTCGTTTCGTGTGATCATACTAGTTATACAACCAACGATGATCATAAGAGGGGCAGCTATGAGCATGGGATTTTGTACCAGCTCGCTCATTTAATGATGATGGCTTTTCAGGATTTTATCCTTAATCATACAATTTTTGAGTATCTAGATGTATCTGAATAGGAATCCTCCTCGTCTCTAAATTTAGAAGGATATTATTTAATTTTACGCAGAAATTAATTAAAAAAAATATAATACAATAATACATAAAAAAATATAATAATAAAAAAAAAGTCAAGAAATAAAAACCCGAGGGAGACTAAATCCCAGGTCCGAGGTAGGCCTCGCCAAACAATGGGCTTTGGAGGGGCGAGCCTCGCCAAAACACCTTGGCGAGGCTACCTCTCCAAAGTACTTGGCAAGGCCTCACCAAAGACGTGGCGAGGGGCCTCGTCAAACTTTTTTCCGGTAAGACCCTCATCAGAAAAAATTACCTTTTTTGGATTTTCGGGATTTCTCCTATAAATAGTCGAGTCCTTTTAGATAATTAGGACTCTGAAAAATTCATAGACAAAATATAGCTTTTAGAACTGCTTCAATTTCCAAGAACTAAATGAACATTTTTGGACTTTCACAACAAGTTTTACCTAAACTAAAGGACGAGGAGGATTTCAACGGCCGATCGGATATCTTCCAAGTGGATCCATTCTATAAGGGTAAGCCTCTAAGTTCTTGGAACTATAATTTCCATGCTTTCCGTGTTCTTCTTCTTCTTCTTATTTCATTTGTGAACCTAGGATTTTCATTTTATTCAAATGTTGTAATTCTTCTTCATCTATTTTTCTATATTAAAAGGAGATGTATGTTAGAACACCCCACCGAAGGGAAAAAACATATTCCCGGATAACAACTCTCACCAATTTACCATGCGAGCAATTTCATTAATTAAAATGAGCAACCAACGTGTTAATAAAATGAACTATTTTATTTAAATAACAAACACATTATCACGATTGATTTTTTTAGGCCACACGGGCCTCGCCAAATTCAAAATCGAACATATATGTGATATCCCCTATGCTAACCTTTGTGGATGCAGGTAGATTAGGATTAGATGTATGTTTGGGATTTTAATTTTCCTTCGGGTATCGCAATTTCATTTTTTTTGGGAAATGTAATTAATAGGTTAGCGGGCGGTTGCATCCCCTGATTTTTAAAAGCCTTGTAATCTTTATTTCTCGCATTTATTTTCCACATTTACTTACTACTTTGTGGATGATTTATTATTTCGTGTTGTGGATGGTTTATTATTTTCATCATACGAGAATCATGCATTTAAAATCAAATGACCTAAGCCCGAATGTGCATAATTAAGAGACTACAGTTTTCTGTAGATGTAATATAATGTGATCCAATGAGAAATAAGCAACTTATCCTGAACCTGAATCTCTGTGTCTTAGTGGGCCGTCCCCCGGACGTTAAGCCTCACAAGACTCTAATTCCTAGAAAGAGCTAATCCAGGTGGTGACTCCACACTAAGAGATGGCGGATACGGGTTCGAACCAATTTAAAACATTTTTCGCTTTCTCTTTCAACCTTTTTCCCTGTACCCGACCCAGTGCACCTTTTTTTTCAAACACCCCGGTGGACCGCGCCTCTCATCTACGCGCTTTCTCGGCCCACCGCTCCGTATCGCCCACTCACACCAAGGTCTCTTTGATGTTATGAAAGTGATTAACAAGTCAATGAAAAATATCAAGGAGTTAGTGAGGAGAAGTGAAGATCAGGAAGACATTGTCGCTTCTTTGTCTCTTGATATCCGCTTTCTTCAAGAAAAGCTAAGTATCAGGATTGCCATATCAGTAAGCTCACTAAGCAATTAGATGAGTTGACTTCTGAAATCACAACTATAAAGAAGGAACGGGTTCCTCCTCGAGCCAACAATCAGACTCTAAATAACTAAAATCGCAATTCTAAGAAGAAGAATTCCTCTAAAAAGAAGAAAGCGAGCCAGCCTAAGATAAAAATGGTGTACGGTTTTTGTAGGAAAGCTGGACATGCTACATTTCTCTGTAGGAATAAAAAAGGCTATTTTGACGAGTATGATTGGAACAGCCTAAGCATTACTAACAAGGTAGGACCCAACTCGAAATTATGGGTACCTAAGAAAATGTAATTATTTTGCAGGTGAGCCTTTGATCCGCTGATGACTCTAGAATGTTGTATGTGGATAGCGAATGCTCAAGGCATATGATGGGAGATAAAGTTAGTTCATCTCATTGGAGTGCAAAAGAAATGGAATTATTAGTTTTGGAAATAACCAAAAAGGTAAGATTGTAGGTTGTGGCACTGTAGGTGTCTCTCCTTTAATCGAAGAGGTATCTTTGGTTAAAGGACTCAAGTTCAACTTGCTCAGTCCAACTTTGTGACCAAGGCAGGAAGGTTACATTCGACTCAGCAGGTTACTTAGTTATTGACTATAAGACTGATTCTACTATAGTCTTTGCTCCTAGAATCAATAATGTGTCTATGATTGATTTATCCCTTCGCTCCACTAATGTGTGTTTTGTATCTAAGGAGGATAATTCATGGCTTTGGCATAGAAGGTTGGGTCATATAAATATGAACATTCTGTCCAAACAAGCTAAAAAGTAATTAGATGTGGGTTTACACAGCATTAGCTTTAAAAAGGATAAACTGTGCTTAGCTTGCCAACTAGGTAAGCAAGTTAAGAAATCATTTAGGTCAATTAATCACGTAGTAACTAAGCAACCGTTGGAGCTCCTCCACCTAGATCTTCTCGGCCTAGTTCAGCCTATGAGGATGGGTTGTAAGAGATTCTCATTGGTGGTTGTGGATGACTTCATGAGATTCACTTGGGTAGTCTTACTGAGTAGAAAAGAGGAAACATATGAATCTTTTGGGGAGGAATAGAACCATAGTTGAAAGGAAGAATAGAACCATAGTTGAAATGGCTTAATCTATGCTGAGTGATAACAATCTACCAAAGTATTCTTGGGGAGAAGCTGTTAACACAACTTGTTATATCTTGAATCAGGCTTTAATTAGCCCAATTTTGGAGAAAACACCATATGAAATTTGGCAAGGGTGCAAGCCTAAGATTGGTCATCTCAAATCATTTGGCTGTAAGTGCTTTATTCTTAACACCAAGGAGTAACTAGGTATGTTTGATCCCATGTTTGATGAAGTTATATTTCTAGGATACTCAACTAATAGTAGGGCATATAAAATATATGTCAAAAGAACCAGCCTGTTAAAGGAGTCTATGCATGTAGATTTCGATGAAACTAACAATGCAGATAAACGTCCATCTAATGAAGATGAAGGAGTAACCCAGCAAGAAAATCCACTCAACATGCCACTCTCTGTGCTACCCAACCCAACACAAAAACTTGAAGCTAAGGAAGTCAAAGATAATTATGATCTTTCAATCAAATTCAAAGATGGCAAAGATTAACCTACACCTCAGCAACCCATTATCGATCTTCCAACAGTTTATCCAAGTCTACCAAGAGAGATTATAGTTCATCGCAACCATTCGCTAGACATCATAGTTGATGATAATCATAATCTAGTAATGACGCTAGGTCAGCTCAGCAGGATGATGAATCATCCAGCTTTCATCTCATTGATCGAACTTACAAAGTGTGAAGATGTAGAAGGAGGTGATTATTGGATGATTGCAATGTAAGAGGAGCTAGATCAGTTCAAGCGTAATGATATTTGGGATCTAGTTCCTAAGCCTAAAGGGAAATGGATTATTGGAACCAAATGGGTAATCAAGAACAAGCTAGATAAAGATGGCTTTGTTGTCAGGAATAAAGCTAGGCTTGTTGTGCAAGGCTACAATCAGCAAGAAGGCATTGATTATGATGTGACTTATGCTCCTGTAGCCTGGCTTGAACCAATTCGAATCCTGTGTGCTTTCGCATCTCATGTGAATATCAAATTGTTTCAAATAGATGTCAAGAGCACATTCCTGAATGGATTCATTCAAGAAGAAGTGTATGTTCGACAACCTCCTAGCTTTGAAAATCCGAAGAATCTTGAGCATGTCTTCAAATTGAAGAAAGCTCTCTACAAAGTGAAGTAGGCTTTAAGAGCTTGGTATGAGAGGCTAACAAATTTCTTGATCAACAAAGGCTATGAAAGAGGGAAAGCAGATATAACTCTGTTTATCAGGGGAAGAAAAGAAGATGTGTTGCTGGTCCAAATATACATTGATGATATCATGTTTAGAGCAACTGATGAGAAGTTATGCAAGGAATTCAACAAGTTTCAAAATGTCTATGATGGGAGAGCTCAACTTTTTCCTTGGTCTTCAAATTAAGCATACTAAAGATGGAATCTTTATCAGTCAAGGAAAGTATGCTAGAGAGGTCTTGAAGAAGTTTGACATGGAGCATTCAAAGCTGATGTCCACTCCCATGACCACTGATACTATCTTAAGTAAAGATGAAGCTGGAAAACCTATAGACAGCAAGTTCTACAGAGGAATCATTGGCACTCTTCTTTATCTTAGAGCTAGTAGGGCAAACATACAGAATGTTGTGCGCTATTATACTCGTTATCAAGCTGATCCTAGAGAATCTCATTTAGCAACTATAAAGAGAATTCTCAGGTACTTGCAAATTTCTATTGAAGCAGGTTTGTGGTATCCCAACATCTCATATTTCACTCTTAGAGGATTCACAAATGCCGATTATGGATAAGATAAGCTGGATAGGAAAAGCACCACAAGAGGATGCCATTTCCTTGGAGATTACTTGGTCTCATTATACAGCAAGAAGCAAATTCTGTTGCACTAAGTAAGGGTAAAGTTGAGCACATGGCCGCAAGAAGTTGCGTAGCACAACTACTATGGATTAAGTAGAAACTAAAAGACTATGGTATAAAGTCAAAGTGTCTCGAAGTTATGTGTGATAACAAGAGTGCAATTAACCTATCCAAGAACATAGTTCAGCATGGTAGGATGAAGCATGTCAACATCAGACATCACTTTATTAGAGATCATGTGCTAAGGGGAGATGTCAAGCTGGGTTATGTTCCTTCATAGGAATAGTGTGTTGACATATTCACCAAACCATTGCTAAAGGAACCATTCAATGTCCTAAGGCAACTCATTGGTATGGCGAACTCGTTGTAATGAAGAAGAAGAAGAAGAAGAACGAAGAAATCAGAAATTTGGCTAAGTGTTGAAGATCAAGCCTTATTTCAGCAAGGAGATGACACGTGTTTGACGCCGTCTAAAATTTGAAGTAACATCGTGAGTTATTGTTTCACGATTAAAATCAAATTTTACGCTTTTAAAAAGATGTGTTTTTAAAGCGGAACCGTCTATAGTGAAACTCACCTTTTTACTAAGGCGGTTAATCAAGGTTTAATCTCAGCGTTAATTCTCATCTTGAGTTGAGATTGCACCATGTATCATCACCATTTCAAGAGGTCTATAAAAGGCTGAAGGGGATATAGAGAGAGGGTACTTGCTTCTGCGAATTTGAATCTCTCAGAGCTAAAGAACTCTAATTCCTTTCCTTCAGAAATTCCTTACTCTTCTCAAATGGGAATTACCAGAGCAACCTTCAGACTCAACACCACTACTATGAAGAAACTAATTGTCAACACCAAGGGTAAGATGGAGAAGCTTACTCTTGATGCAAGATCCTTTTCACAAAGGTGGATTGGGCAGATAGTTTGGAATTTGGCCCTGTTTATGAGGTTGATTATGAGAGCCTTCTTAGAAATTGCACCATGCATAAGGCCATCAAGCAGAAAAGCTTGAGTTCCTTTCTATGAATGGATGGACCTGTGATCATTTGACTGATTAGGGCATTTTATTCCCACCTCTACACCATCCAAGGCTTGAACAACATCTTGCTAGTGGATTTTCAAGACAAATCAACCCTAATTTTCTCTGGATTGATTGGGAGCATCCTGAACCTGCCTCATAAAGGCACCCAGCTTCGTAGGACTGGTGATGAGGACCTGGTAGCCATCCTTGAGGATTGCGAGCTCCCTTCCAACTAGGTTTCGGGGGAGATAGTAGATAGCGGGATGAGCTGAACCGCAAGGGCTTGCCACGAGATGGTGGTGAAGTTGTTACTATAAAAGACTGGATCTGTGTCCAACTGCATCTATTTTGAGAGGTGTGTGGTCTACCATATGGTAGAGGGTAGGAGGCTAAATTGGCCTATGGTGATCCTTCACCACTTGACCAAGGTGACTACTAACTGCCACTATGGTTACCTCATTACCAAAGTAATGAGGGCAGTGAAGGTGGATATAGTGTAATTTTTGGGGGAGTCCAGTGATAGTGCTACCGGTGAAGAAGAAGCTGGATCTCATTCACTTCACCAAGCTGAGTCATGATCAGGTGCATGCTAGGTACAACAAGGCACAACAAAAGCACAAGCTTAAGTGTGTACCGATAGTGGTGAATGTGGACATTCCTAAGGAAGAAGAAGATGGATTCATGTTGGATTTTGATAGGAGCGAGGACTCCAGTGACCATTTGCCCATCTCCAGCATTCTAGAGCAAGTCTCCACCACCGCTTCTTCTCCCAAACCAAAGGTTGCCTCTTTTAAAGCTCGTAAGAAGAGCCCAGCCAAGCTACCATCCGATGAAGTCCTTGCTCAGCCCCAATGTCAAAGGAGGTAAATGAAGGCCAAGACTCGCACTTAAAGAGAGTTTGAGGTGAAACTCCAAGCTGAGCAATAGGTTGAAGAGAAAGAAGGTGAGATTGAGGCCGAGGAAACCCTATGCTAAAGAAAGAGCAAATTAGTCATATTTGAGGAAGTAGAGGAGCAAGGAGAGGCTAAGAAATCTAAGGATGAGGACACCATTAGTCTTGGTGTTCCCGCTTAGCTAAACGAAGAAATTGCCAAAGCAAAGGGCACTCAGCGAAATCGTTCTACCACCAACCAGCCCTTGCAAAGAAATGTGTAAGTAGTGAGCAGTGATGAGGATGTTGGAACAATCCTCAACCATGTTTAGGAAGAGTCTAACCTTCCTAACCCTGACATTCCCATACCCAATTTTACTCAAACTAAGGAAACCTCTACTCAGTTCCAAATACCTCAAGTTGACCCATCCTTGGGTCAAACAGGTAACCTAGAGGTACCTCTAAATCCTACCCCCTTACTTTTGTAAATCCTCAACCTAACTCTTTTGTAAATACCCTAGTTCCTATTCCTGTAGAAATTGAAAAACCTTCCTCTATAAATTCTCCTCCTCCTTCAAATACTATAAATTCCCCTATCATTATACCTTCTTCTCTATCAATAACCGAAATTCCCCTATAAATATCCCTTTTTTTTCTACTAAAAGCCATGATTCTTTCCCTCCCAACTCTTCTCCAGTAAATAATAATCAAACCAGTTCTTCTCTTCGACAAACCCAAACACAAACCCAAAAACAAACACAAAACCAAATAGAAACACATATCTGTATAGCTATCATAACTTCTATTTCACTTAAAAAGACTATAACCATTCCCCTACTTCTTCAAATGTACAAATTTCTAAACCTACCCCCTCTTCAAACCCATCCTCTATCCCTCTAACCCCTTTGGTTAGGGAAGTTTCTAATGCTGAGAACTCCGCTCAGTAAGGAAATACAAGTGGTTAGAGCACTGTGGCAAATTTTATAGCCCATGAAGTACCTGAACCCAGCAGAGAGCTAGTCTACATAGACAAGGCTAATGCATCCATCTTAGCTCAAATTAAAGAGTTGGCAAGGAAGAAATTCCCAATGCTTATAACTTATGTTGAGTTGGATGGAGCAGTTAGCAATATACTACTATCTCAAGAATTGACGGGCTTGTCTTCCAAACCCAAGGCCAAATTGCTTGAGTTCTAAGAACACACAAGCTTTCCTACTGAATCTATCTACTTTGAGGAGTTTGAGAAGATTCAGGGTAGTTTGTTTGTCATTCAAAATCGCTTGGCCCAAGAGACCACCAAGAGTTTTGTAGATAAGATGGCGTTCATCCTAATCGGATTATCAGAGTCTATAGCCCAACTTGGGGTAGCAATCTATTCTATATCTACGCCTATTGCATTAACTAACGTTGTTGCATGAAAGATAAGGGGCTGTGTGAATGCTGCTACTGAGTAGCTGAGCTCCTTGAGTTCCAACATGGAAACTCTAGTGACACAGCTCCATAAGCTCGGGTGAGGAACATGCCAAAATAAAGAGGAGCGTCAATCGTAATTTCTCAAAGAAGTCAAATCTATGGACATTGGTCATAGTATGGCAAAGGTTTTGGAGACCATGTCCAAGTTCTTGATGAATTACGATATCAAACAAGATTAAATGGTGAAACTGTTGATGGATATATCTTCAAAGGTGGATAAGAAGCATGTGATAAATCTCGACTCTCTCCATTCCAAGATAGAAAACATCAACAGAGAAGTCAACGAGAACATAGATGCAAAGATCTCCTCTTCTAAAAAATTCCTTATCACTACCATGGGGAAGATCTTTCCTGAGATGCCAATTCTAAGCCTACCTCCTATAGATAGAATCTCTTTGCCCTAAGACTGGTATGACTATTAATACCTAGCTGAATGTCATCAAGTCAAAGGTGGAAGACCTATAGAAGAATGTTGGGACTCTAGTCAGGATGGGTGAATTGGATGCTAAAGACATTGATTACACAGCTCCGTGTATATAATCCATTAGACCCAAGATTCTTGATATGGAAGCGCAACTGAAGATCACACTATTTGTAGCAGATTTCAAAGCATTGCTTCAATTCTTTCAATAGTTCACTTGTAAAGGTTTTGATTAGATCGTGCACCTTACAAAATTCACCATCTCCTTCCTAGCGAGCTTAATAATAAGGAATTTTTAACTTCCAAAGGCAAACATCAACTAGAGCAGGAGATTTCCCTGAAGACTATTAGCCAACAAGAGGACTTCCAAGCTACCCTTGATGCCTTTAATCTCTACCTAGGATAAATTGTGAAGGGTTAGATATCAAAGGGGGAGAAGGTAGTTGAAGATGCTCTTCGAATGGCAAACCTCAATAAGGGATCTCTTCCTAGGAAACCTCAATATCTTCCTCCTTCTACTTTGCATCATCAATAGCCTTAGCAGCAACAACCTCCAAAATAAAACCAAGACAAGATTGGACCCTCCTCTTCCTCTTCCAAGGTGCAAAAATAAAGTCTTGTACCTAGTAGTAGTAGATTGTAGACTTGTAATAGATCTTAGAACTGTAATATTAGTTCAGGACATAAATAATGTACCGACTAAGCAATTTTGATTAATAAAATTACAAGTTTTTATCTCAAGTTAAGATCTTCTTAACTTTAAATATTTTATGTTGTATGTATATTTCTACTATGTGTTGAATATATGATGTAGGAACTCATACAAAGAAACCAACCTTAAAGAAAAGCTGAAGTAAGACAAAGTCCCAAAATGAAGAAAAATCCTCTAAGTATAGGGGAGCTGAGCTGATTGAAGAAGACTCACTCAGTATGGGGAAGTTCAAGTTGATTAAGGGAAGTCACTCAACATAAGGGAGTTTTACATCACTTTCTAGGTATTTTTGATATCTCTAAACTATCTTATTCAATTAATCTCTTCTACTACCTAGTTTGCTATCTGTCCAAAATGGGAGAGATTGTAGAATCCAAGTTAATAGTACCTCACAGTACTTAAACATTTTGGAAATAAACTATCTAGGATAGTGAAATTAATTGAGTGCTAAGAATACTCTTAATTAATGAAGTTGACTTGAGTTTGTTTAAGGAAAAACAACTTAATTTGCTGAGTAATTAATTAAGTTACGGCTTAGAGTAGGAAAAGATGAGCCTGTGCTAAGTACTACATAATTTAGAAAGATATCAACTCAGTTGTGCTGAGTTAGCTTTTATTAATTAAAAGCTTAATTATTTGACACTTAGAGAATTGAATGACACTTGTGCTGGTAACATTTTTTGTGAGAGATGGAATATTCTTTCGATGCTGTTCAGGTTAAAAACTGTTGAAATTAAAGAAGATTTCCAATGATCCTTACAAGACAAATGGTGTCAGTACTGAATGTTGAAGATTCCTCACTAAAGTCTAAGATAAAAGGAATTCTCTATCATGCACCGTTCCTTAGTATCTCCACGCATCTCTACAAGCATTAGCAAATGTCAACCAATCTCAAGACTCCATGTTGCATTTCGCACCCCTCTCTATTAGATTATTTTGCTTGAAGACAAATGAGATTTTATCAACGGGATTTTAACATGCCTCAACCTTCAAAATTCTATCTCTAAACATCCTGGAATCTGTCTCTAATGGGAAGATTCAAAACATATGAAGAGAAGAGAAATTAAAGAACAAGAAGGATGAGAAGTTTGCAATGGCTACTTCGCAAAGCTTCAAGTATAAATAGAAGACTGAAGCAGACATTTGAACTTGGTGAATCACCTCGAATTTCTCTAAGAGATGAAACTCTGCACAAATACTCCCAGCTTTAAGAAATTCCAAATTCAAGCAATTGGCAAAAAACCACTACCAATTTATTTGTAATAGAGAGAATTAATCTTAGATTGAACATGTAAGGATTAAACAATTTATAAGTTGAATTTAGTTTGCAAACTTTATATTCAAATCTGAGTGTCAGTTTGGTAAGGTTACCCAAACTGAATTGAGTGGTAGTTAGAAAGAAAGGTACTTTCTATAAAAACGTGTCTACCCGCTATAAAGGCTTCTCTTCCTAAGTAAGGAATGAACACTAGTGCATATATGCTCGGAAAAGGAATCGAATCCGGGGTTTAGAGGTAGGCTCGAGGCCGAACCAGGATAAAACCATGTGTTGAAGTTCTAAACTTTCTCTTTAGCTTTTATTGCACTCAAACTCATTCATTATTCTTTCTATTCTTATCATTTTTCTTGAAAAACCAATCTGTGCTGAGTAGAGTACTCAGCAAGCGATTAAAGATAAATTGTCCAGCGAAGCTGAGCTGTTTATAAGTTTTTAGACCCGCTCAGCACAACATCACTCAAAACGCATTTGAAAACTTAAATTGGTTCAAATATTTTTATAAATCTAAAAGTTAACCAAGAAATGCATTCACCCCCCTCTGCGGTTGTTTATAAGCTGTCGAAGGACCAACACTATCTAATGACTAACCTTGTTTGTTTCAAATGGATTGATAAACATATTATTTATTTCACATCATACCACATTAACACTTTGTAAATGCAACCATAACATCGACATCTCACGCATTTTTCGCATCATGAATCACATCACGTATCTTACATGCATGGTCTAATCTTCTACTTGTGTTTCTTATCTTAGAAAAGGCTTGCTTATCGCTTGGTTCGCATTTCTCCGATCGTGGCAAATCCAGAGGGGGTTTTTTCTGCACATTGACTCAAGTGAAGATTCAGGTTCAGATTTAGATTTAGTTTAATGTGCAACTTTAAATCTTGATAGCATGGCCAATCTACAAGATGAAGTTCCAGGGGTGTTTTCAAGGTTTTGACTTTAATAACTCCTAGGATTTTTTATTTAATAATGAAGCTAAAAACCTTTTCTCCCACTTTCCGACTGATAAGATATAAGTTCAAAATATGAACATGTGTTGTTAGTACCACTTATCTAAATAGAAAAATGGTGACCACTTCAAGTATACAGTTACAATGTAGTTTTAAAAGATATCGATCCCACAGGGAAGGACTAGCTCTAAAGATCAACAAGAAAAATGGAATAAAGAAAATAAAATATTTTTGGATTTTAGTTGGGAGGATTAGAATGAAGAATGAATAGATATATGTATGGAAGACTAGGGATTCTAAATATATAGATTTTTCCTACGAAATAAGTATAGCAAAGAAAACATGCAAGTTCAACAAAGTTATTACATTCACTAGACTAATTTAACATAATCAGTTCTAGACACTCAATTATTCAATGATTCATAGCAGAGCAACACATGAAATGACTTTTCTAAATCTAGTGCAAATGAATTAAGACAATTATATAAACCTGGACAACAATATTACCATGCTTAGTACGGGTCACTCTCACATAGTGACAATTAGCAAGTTACCATTCCAAAAATGTTCACTAAACAGCGTTAAAATCACAGATCCAGTGATTATACACAATCTCTTTAACCCCAAAACTACTCTTAAAGTTAACTCAAAGACATATAACTTGATTAATATAAAAAACTCAAGACGAAATATGCATTATGACACATAGACATATCATAAACTTTGAAATAGAAAGTATAAGTAGAAAGCAAAGCAAAGTTGTAAGGTATGCAAGTGAAAGCTAATGTTGATCAAATAATAACCCCTCTTAAATGGGAGTCGTCAATTCTCGCAATTCCTGCGTCTGCTTTGAATTCGGTCTCGGCCCGTATAGAACCTCCACTAGGATGCTATTCTTTGTGAATATCGAACAAAAAAATGTTGAAGAATGAAAAATTTTATTGATAAGTGATTTGCAAGTACACTTATACAACAATTGCTAGAATATGTAGAGAAATATAGTAATCAAAATAAGGATTTGAATCACTTAAACATTTTCTCGCTAACACTTATGAACTTAGCGAAAACTAAATAATTTCGCTCTCTATCTACGCACACACTAATCTCTCACTTTTCTTATTCCAATGCCACACAATGCACTGCATGAAATTTGTAAGGTTTAGAGCCCTATTTATAGAGTTCGAAGGGTTGCGTCTATCCAAACGAAGAGTTGTGTCCATTGGCGAAAGATTACATCACTTCATTGTGATTGGTTGAGAAGCTTTAATCTTATCCACAATAGATAGGCATCTATTCATGATTGGTTGACTTCTGATAAGTGTCTTTTCATTGGTAGTTGATGGCGGTTGATCATTTTTATCTGGTGGTTGGTAGTTAAGAAGATTTGACAAAAAACTATCCAAGTCGCGACCGTGAATCTTTGTTTGATTATTTTCTACTTCTGAAGTGTATCAAGTCACGACTGTGAATTGTTATCACAACTGTGAATTGTGTTTTTCTTCAGAATTCTTCTTGTAACTTGATCGATCTTCGACAGCTTTGATCCTAGGCCAAATCTTTAAGTTCCACACATCTTTGCCCACCTTTTTCACTCTTTTTACTTAGAATTCCACTTTAGATCATTTTACTCCCAAGATTTACCTAGTATCTACATTTGCACCAAAAACAACTACATACCACGTGAAATCTTTTAAATGAAGTATAAAAATGACTTAAACTATGGTGTTTAATGTGTAAAATTATATTGATAATAAGTGTAATTATACACTTATCAATGCACCTGACCAAAAATTCATACTTGAAGAAAACATCTATTTTTAACTCCGAAATTTCATCTTCATTAGTAAAGACTTCAGTGGTGTAGGGCATTCTTCCAACTTGGCCTAACAGATTCTCCATAGTTTGACATCCGTACTCTGTCATTCCAGGGTTCTGCATGGTAGACGTGAGCGTCTCCATCATAATCCCAGAAATATCGATAGGTATGCCATCTCAAATTGCTTCCAACACAAACAATTCCTTGGGAATGACAAGGTCGAATGATGACTTGTCAAACAACGCTCCACTTAAATAAAACTGTATTGCGAGCAAACATGGGTCACGAATCCATCGGCTATAGGCAAATTCATGTTTGTACTCAGTTTGGCCAGTCAGATGATTCCATATCGGTAAGGGATCCCATCCAGGAAGCATCTTATAATAGCAATCCCTCAAAAAAACCCATATAGCTTTCTAGTGCCTTCCTTGTTAACTTATACTCTTTCCCATGGTGGTGATAGACTAAGCAGTTCTTCCTGTCGTTCTTCCAAACCAATGTGACCAACATTTCCATATAGTTATATCCACACTATTTCCCAGAGTCATATTCGAGTAAATGACAAAGTTAAGAATCCTTAGATAGTACATAACTCTGTCATAAACACCGTGGTTGATGAAGTTGTTCTTATGAATAGTATAGGATCTCTTAAAGTCAGCCTCCCTTATGACTTCATAATGATCCCCATCTTCTCTAGAGTGGATCAGGAATGGAGCTTCATACCATTCCTAGAGATTTGTAGGTGTTCGCCACTTTTACACTGATAAGTTTAATAACTAATGGTTCTGAAAACTTGTTCGTGAGACTTGGCTAAACTCATTTCGTAAGGCTTATCCTCAATAATGGTGCCAAAAACTTGTTCATGAAAAATGTAGGTGTTATCAATACCTCTTATCAAATAGAAAAATGATGATAACTGCAAGTATACAGTTGCGATGTAATTAAAAGATATCGAACCCACAGGGAAGGAAACAGGTCTAAAGATCAAAAAGGAAACACAAAGTAAAAGAAAATAAAAATAGACTTGATATTTTTTTGGATTGGAAGATTAGAATAAAAAAAATTGAGTAAATATAGATGTGGAAGATTAGAGAATCTAAATATATAGAATTTTCACTACGAATAAGTATAGCAGAGAAAACATGCAAGTTCAACAAAGATGTTACGACTCACTAAACTAATCTAACAAACTTGGTTCAAAACACTCAGATGTTCAATGATTCGCCGCAGAGCAACACATCAAATAACTTTACTAAACCTAGCACAAACGAAGTAAGACAATAATATAAACCTAGAAAACATCAATACTATGCTTAGTACGGGTAGCTATCACATATCCACATTTAGCAAGTTACCATTCCAAAAATGTTAGCTCACTAAACAGCATTATATCACAGATCCAGTGATTATACATGATATTGTTAAACCCAAAACTACTCTTAAAATTAACTCCAACGCATATAACTTGATTAACATAAAAGACTTAGAACGAAATACGCATTATGACACATA
>CATIWQ010075250.1:0-14786 GCA_949673415.1 Euphorbia schlechtendalii | reverse complement strand
CGAAAAATGGGTGCAAAGTACAAAGTACTTCAAAAACATATGCTTAAAAGAAAAAAATGAGAGAGTGGTATGGAGAATAAAATGCAACCACTGAAAAAAGGGGAGAGTGGTATGGAGCATAAAATGCAACCACTGAGAGTGCTTTAGCATCCTAGGTTACCTAAAAATGCCTTGAGAGAAATTAATCGAAGAGTGCTTTCTATGTCCTTTACACTTTATACTATGCTTAAGAGAAGGTAATATTCGAGTATGCATATAACGCTTATATGAAGATGCGATTCGGTTGACTTTCCATTAAGAGCAAAGGTATGCAACAAAACTATATAAATTGCACATTACTAATTTGTGGGAAATTTTGAACTTCTACTTGAAATCTTTTGCAACGTGGAATGTGGTACTAACTGCAATAGTCTTTCGCTAAATGAGGTACGAACTTGTTTACCAATTTATGCACTTCTGTTGAATTTACCTTGAGGACAAGGTAAAATTTAAGTGTGGGGGTATGATATACACTTATTCTCATATTAATTTTAAACACTAAACACTATAGTTTAAGTCATTTTTATGCTTTATATAAAAGATTTCATGTGGTATGTAGTTGTTTTCTATGCAAATGCAGTTACTAGGTAAATCTTGGGAGTAAAATGATCTAAAGTGGAATTTTATGAAAAAAGAGTGAAAAAGGTGCATGGAACTTAAAGATTTGGCTTAAGATCGAAGTTATCAAAGATCGATGAAGTTACAAGGAGAATTCTGAAGAAAAATGCAATTCATGGTCGCAACAACCATTTGTAATCACGACTTGTTCTTCTTCAAAACAAAAATCTACCAATCAAAGATTCACGGTCGCGACTTGTATATCGCAGTCGTGACTTGGATGGTTTTCTACTTTAATCTTCTTAACTACCAACTGCCAGATAAGGACGATCAATTGCCATTAACCGCCATCAACTAAAAATGAATAGACACCTATCAGAAATCAACCAATCATGAAAAGGTGCCTATCCATTATAGATTAGATTGAAGCTTCTCAACCAATCACAATGAAGTGATGCAATCATTCACCATTGGACACAACTCTTCGTATGGATAGACGTAACCCTTCTGACTCTATAAATAGGGCTCCAAACCTTACAATTTCATGCAATCAAGCAAAGGGAAAACATTAGAGTGCATGAGAGAGATATAGTGTGTGTATAGATAGAGAATTCGCTACATTCATAAGTGTTAGCGAGAAAATGTTTAAGTGATTCATATCCTTGTTTCGATAACTAGATTGCTCTATATTCTAGAGCGATTGTTGTATAAGTGTACTTGCAAATCACTTATCAACAAAAGTTATCGTTATTCAATATTTATTTGTTTGATATTCGCAAATAATAGCATCCTAGCGGAGGTTCTATACGGGCCGAGACCGAATTCAAAGCAGACACAGGAATTGCGGGAATTGATGACTCCCATTAAAGAGTGGATACGATTTGATCAATTTTAGCTTTCACTTGCATACCTTACAACTTTACTTTGCTTTCTACTTATCTTTCTATTTCGAAGTTTATGATATGTCTATGTGTCATAATGCGTATTTCGTGTTAAATCTTTTATATTAATCAAGTTATATGTGTTAGAGTTAATTTTAAGAGTAGTTTCGGGGTTAACAATATCGTGCATAACACTGGATCTGTGATATAACGCTGTTTAGTGAGCCAACATTTTTGGAATGGTAACTTGCTAAATTTGGCTATGTGAGAGAGACCCGTACTAGGCATAGTATTGACGTTGTCCAGGTTTATATAATTATCTTAATTCATTTACGCTAGGTTTAGAAAAGTTATTTCATGTGTTGCTCTGCAGCGAATAATTGAACATTTGAATATTTTGAACCGAGTCTGTTAGATTAGTTTTGTAAATCGTAACATCTTTGTTGAACTTGCATGTTTTCTCTGCTATCATTATTTCGTAGGAAAAATCTATATATTTAGATCCTCTAATCTTTCATATCTATATTTACTCATTCTTCATTCTAACCCTCCTATCCAAAATATCAAGTCTATTTTATTTTCTTTATTCTATCTTCCTTATTGATCTTTAGACTTGATTCCTTCCCTGTGGGTTCGATATCTTTTAAAACTACATTGCAACTGTATACTTGCAGTTATAATCATTTTTCTATTGTATAAGAGCAACTGACAACACCTATACTTTATGTGAACAAGTTTTTAGCGCCATTAATATATAGCCAAATCTTGCGAACAAATTATTAAACTTATCAGTAGAAAAGTGGCGAACAAATATCTTCTCTTGAAGAATCAGTACAGATTTCAATGAAACTAATCATGTAGGGAAGAGAAATGGTTCAGAGGATGATGGAGAACATATCTCACATAAATAATCCTCTAACCAAAGACAGGGAAAATCTTCAACAAAGGATGAACCTTCTGAGTTAAACTTCACAAACTAAATTGAAGAAGAGCTAACATCTGAAGTACAAAAAGATCCAGCTCATCATGATCTTCCAAAAGAGACAAGGACCAAGAAAGACCATTGAGAAAGACTAATCCTTGATGCATCCCAGAATCTAGTTCTCACCAGAGAACATCTCAGCAGAATGATAAGCCATCCAACTTTTGTGTCAATCATTAAATCTAAGAAGTTTGGAGATGTTGAGCATGATGAAGCTGGTTGATGGCTATGCAAGAAGAGATGGATTAATTCACCAGAAATGATGTTTGGGACTTAGTTTCAGCAATGAAGGACAAGTCAATCATTAGAACTAAATGGGTCTTCAAAAACAAGCTAGATAAAGAAGGCAATGTAGTGAGGAATAAGGCAAGACTTGTTGTTGCTCAAGGAAATAATCAACAAGAAGGAATCGATTATGATGAAACTTTTTCTCTAGTAGCCAAACTTGAAGCCATAAGAATTCTCTATGCCTTAGCATCTTACATGAGCTTCAAGCTATATCAAATGGATGTCAAAAGTGCCTTTCTAAATGGAGTCATTATAGAGGAAGTATATGTGAAGAAGTCACCAGGAATTGAAGACTCTCCCTACCATGTGTTTAAGCTGAAGAAAGAATTGTATGGCCTTAAGTAAGCTCCCAGAATTGTATGGCCTTAAGTAAGCTCCCAGACTAACAAGTTTCCTCATCTCAAAAGGATATATCACTACAAGAAAATTCACGTTTTGCAACGAAAAGCTTGCAATGGAAAATTTTCAGTTGCAAATCCCTTAGATTGCAACGGAATCTGCAAAGGAAAAAGTTTTCCCTTGCAGATTTATTAGAGTTAAAATACTGAAAATGTTTGCAATAGAATTTGCAATTGTTTCAAAATTCCGTGACAAAAAAAATGAGCGGGAATTGAAGGAGGGAAATATGCAACGGAATTTGCAAGTATTTTAAATTTCCGTTGCAATTGTTATGCAAGGGAATAAAAAAAAATAAAATAGCAACTGAATATCCGTTGCATGGGTCAAATAATAAAATTAAAAAATTAAATAAAATAAAAAATCAGAACACTTTCAAAGAAAATCCTAATCAATCGTGCGTTACTCTCACCATGACCGCTACCATTCTTTCATCGACCAATTCTTCATCGGAGTGACCAAACTTCTCTTCTCCATTCAATCACATTAGACTCGTGCTTTCTTCTGGGTATTCTAACTTGCCTTCATCTCACCAGTGCTTATCTCCTCCCAAATCAAATTGAGCAATAAAACCCACAATCTTAGGTAAATCGTATCTAAATTGTTTCTGATTTTTTATCATTCTGATATTTACGATGTTTGTTGTTCTGATATTATTGTTTCCCAAGTTTTTCTCTGGTTTCTTACTCTTACTACTGAGTTTTCATATTCGATTGTAATGAGTTTGAATCAAAGAACATAATTGGTAGTTTCCATCTAATGTAGTTTCTGTTTCATAGTTCGATTTTCGTTTTTGTGCGCTAAATAAACAAACAAATGAAGAATGGTTTTTTTTATGTCCGTTGGATCTAGCTCCTGGTCTTGGCAGAAAGATAGATAAAAGCGAAGTTCTCTCCGCCATTGAGCAGTATTTTCTCTCTCTTTAGTTGCATTTATTTTACAATAAAATCGTTTAATGCATTGCATTTTATTTTCTCTGTAAATGTTCATTGCTTTTGGTTGCTTTGTTTTCTTTTCATTAGTTTAATTAGTTTTTTTTCCTTTTTCTCTGTTGAGTGATACCAACTGTTATGGATTCTGTTTCTTCTCGTCAATGGCGTAATCGCGAATTCTTTTCATTATTTTAAATCTCGTTAGATTTTATGCTTCATTTTGAAGGTGTACGTGCATAATAATCTTCTCTTCAAACCAGAGCATTGTTTGAATCTGTAGTTATTATACGCTGGATTTGATCTCTTTTTTCTATTTCAGACTTTTAGTACCTATTTAATTAGCTTTCTTAATTGTTAGAATATTCCACATTTACTTTGCTGTTGAGATTTAGCATAACATAATCTATCAACTTGGTTGATTTTCATTGTTGTAACTTGTAGGTTAGTAGCTATACGATCTGTCTCTTTCATCATTTAATTCAAAAAAACTGATTAAATAAGCTTTTGATTACTCTTCTCTACTCATAAATTTGGATTTCAAGTGCGTATAGTATTTATAGAGATGTCAACAAAATAAGCTCAATAAGCTAATGTGGTACTTATCCTGCTCGACATTATAGAACTCTAATTTCATGCTATAGAGATAGTATATACCTATGAGGTTTAACAGGGCCAAGACGTAGATTTTTGCATTTCAGCCATATAGTATTAGTAGCTTTCAATAGCTTCTTTAAAGTATTTTTTGCTAGAAGTTGCAGAAAAAGACATAGGTGATGGCATAGGGAATTAGATAGCAAGTTTCTTTCAGTTGAATAGAGAATCATAAAAAGTATTTGTTATAGATCGAAGGGAGAATTGGACGGACCCCTATTTCTTTCAAAGAAACAATTTTAAAAATGTAGGTGTTTATCTTAAATTTCTATCTTCTTGAACGCCAGTTGTCCCATTCTGTAAACAACAATCAGTCTCGTTTCCTCCAAATATTTGATGTCTGTAAAAGAAAGATTAGAAAAAATTAGGTAACCAATAATAACGTATATAATGGATTCATGGATTAGTTACAGCATTTCTCTAAGAAGCAAGAAGCTCAAAATGTGTATTGTGTACTTTCCTAATGTGACCTTAACACTCTGCAAAGATTGTATACTTTATTTTATAGAATAAAAATGGGAAAATGAAAATGAACTGCTGGTTCTGGTAAAAGGTTTTGTTTGTGTAAAGAACTCGAATCTGGCATATATTGAAGTAGCTTCATGCATGTTCTGTTTTGGTGGGATAAATTCATGAATATCTATCTGCACACATTAATAAGGTTCTTTTGCATTGATGATACTAAAGTAAACTTTTTGATAAAACTTCAAATTCAATATTTCAGCCTTGTGATATTTGTTTATCTCAACTTCACTCTTCTTAAATCTTATTGAATTTGCTTCATACTCCAGATATGAAAAGTATCACGTCTCTTATGGAGGTGATGAGGATGAGAGAAAAGTCAATTATGCTGATATGGTAGGAGGAGATCTATCTAAATTATGATAGCTATCCTCGAAATTTTCCTCTATATATAAGTCATATATGAATATGCATATGTATAGTGTATTAAACAATCTGGCAAATTAAGATCCAATGTTTCTTTCTTATGATTACTATATGGTTTTCCTTAGTGCATAGCTGAAAAGAGGGTGAGGTTCTGAAAAGTTCCTATATCAAGAGAGTTTTAATGTTTGATGCCTTATCTGGAAACAAAGAAATACTTGGTGCTTTACTAGCATGCATACTTGAATACATGTAATGCTTACATAAGAGAGGGTTTGAGTGTTGACTGAGTGGGAGAAAACAAAATGAGGTTATAACATTATCAAAACTACATGCTTTTATCAGCACACAATATTAGTTTCTTTTTCTTTGTTTCAAATTTGACTATTTTGGGTTCACAAGTAAATACTAAATCTACCATGGTTGAAACTTGAAAGGTAATTAAAATTAGAGAGCAGACTATGTCTTGCAAACACGGAATTGCTGTTAAATACCAGGCTTATCATCAATTTTTTACTATTACTGATATTATAGAACACATAGATGCTTTATTGTTATTGGCATAATCGTTGCATGCAAAGTGCAAAATTGCTACCTCTTTCTATCATCATGGTGGAATGGTTCAAATTAAAGTATGATTTCATATAGGTAAAGCATATTGCATTCAATGAGAGGTTTCTAAACATCACTAATATCTAATGCCGTGCTGCAGCTTGACATCTGTTACAGGGCTGAACAACAATGAATATTAGATACAAAAGGAAAGGTACATGTGTATCCCTCTTCATCTGTATACCATATATTATAATCGTGAACTAGTAGATATTATTTTTTTGCATCCATTTTTCATTTTTGGAGTGGCGCTAAATGCCTGAACTTTGTGTTTCCTCTACTTCTCAAGAACTGAATCGTATTGCAGGAGTCGATAAGACCTGTGATTTTGTGAAGGCAAAGTTCTTTCAACTCATTTTTTGAATCTTTTTTCCTTGAATTTTTCTTTTAGTTTTCTGTCTTTGTTTATACTTAATGTCATACTCCTACAAATCATGTACAACGAGAAAATGATAACTAAAATCTCTTACAGATTATTCTTGTTTGATTAAGCAGGCAGACTTCATGAAAATGCCATTTCCTGATAATAGTTATGATGCAGTATATGCAATTGAAGCTACTTACCATGCACCAGATGCAGTATGTATACAGAAAACATTCTTACAACTGTAGTATTTCTGATAAAAAAATTTCTTTAAGTGTTTTTTGACTGAAAATGTATGGCCGCATTACTAACAGTATATCTTTCTTAATTGGATTTAAATTCCAAACAGTACGGATGCTACAGTGAGATTTTCAGAGTACTGAAACCTGGTTAATATTTTGCTACATACAAGTGGTGCATGATTGATTCTTATGATCCCAACAATCAAGAACATAAAAAAATTAAGGTTTTGATATCCTTACTGTCCTTTTGGTTTCATTGTGAATGATCGTACATGTAACTGAATTCTTCATCGATGAAGGTAGAAATTGAGATTGGTGATGGCCTTCCTGACATCAGGGTAACTTGGCAATGTATTGAAGCTCTTACGAAAGCTAGTTTCAACATGAGTTGCATAGAATTTGTAATATGCTAATGCATCTGAGATTATTTATTCTGAGCTAATGATATTTTATTCCTTATTTATGTGAAGGTCATTTGGTCCGAAGATCGTGCAGCAAGTTCATCTGTCCCATGGTACCTACCCTTGGATAAAATCCACTTTTCCCTCAGTAGTTTCCGATTAACAGCTGTTGGAAGATTTTTCACTAAAAACATGGTAACACAATAAATTTGCCTTGTTCTTATATTTGTTCTTTCTTTCTATTTTATGGTTTTATCTAATGTAACAGCTAAAAATCTCTCTTCCAAACTATAATTTTGATACCTTTGCTAGCAGGTCAAGGTACTAGAATATGTAGGACTTGCTCCACAGGGAAGCCAAAGGGTTCAAGATTTTCTTGAGTAGGCTGTTGAGGGATTAGTAGAAGGTGGAAAGTGAGTTTTCCTTCCATCATATTTTGCTTATTTTCAGTCTATTTTATGTATGCTTTGTTTTATGAACTGACCCACTAGCAGTCTTATTTTTATTTTTTTTTGCCTAATACATTAAGACCCCTCGAACTTGTCCCTCAACACTTATTTATACCGAAAAACTTTAAAATGTTCCAAATAACCCCTTGATTTTGCAAAAGAAGTTCCAAATAATCCCATGAACTTGTAGAGAAAAATGACATCTTTGAAAAGTCAAACCAACCAAATCTGACATGTGGCATTAAGGGGGGAAAATGGGTTCACTCTTGCAAGTTTAGGGGTAATTTGAAACTTTTTTGCAAGTATAAGGAGTACTTTGAAAGTTTTGAAAATTCAGTTGGTAAATGAGTGTTTAAGGACAAGTTGAAGAGGGTCTTGATTTACTCAACTTTATTTTTTTAATGTTTTTGGTCAGCACAAATAATACTAAAAGGCAAATAAAACATAGCAGAACATTTTTGTTTCTTATTTTGCTAATATTATTTCCCAAGTGCTTTCACTTCCGCTCTTGTCCTACTCTCACTGTCGAGTTTTTATATTCATTTGCAACTGTTACTTATATTTTCATTCTTTTCTTTACGGTATCTAACTAAAAATGTTGAAAGTGATTTGGGATTTTCCAAAATGAAAGGAACAATCAATTTGCTTGGTTCATCAAAACAAACATTGGTTTTGTTCGAGTTGAAGTGACAACTCTGTTTACCTCAAAATACATTGCAAATTTGCTGAATTTTTGTGAATTTCACAGTTTGTTTGCTAAACTTCACTGAACTTTGAATTTATTTCTGAAACACAGTTTCCTAGACTTAGGTGAATTTTATTGTTGACTCTTTTAGTACATTTATCTTGTGTGAATGAATTTCAAATAAATTTAGATTACTAGTTGTACTCAACTCTTAACTACTTACACAAAATAAGACTCCTGAAACATAAAATTACTAATATCATATATATCAGCCCTCGTTGAAGAAAGTAAGAGAATAAGAATGAATTATTGTCCGTAAAGCAAGAAAAGATGTCAATTAGTCAATATTTGTCTAAGAGAAAGTGTTTGTGAAATAAAATATCATAATTAGATCCCGAGGTACCTCTTAGTGAGCCCGGGAAGAGATGGATTCTTTTTCATGGGTGAAAGGTTTACATTTCGTTTTCATGTTTGAGTTTATGCATTATATATTTTAACCATATATTCAACTTATCGCTGGGTAGTCCTTATGTCAGCTTTGTGTTTTATAGACCATAGAGCATGTCAGCTATTGTTTCCTCATATATCTCAAGACATTTTATTGTTGAGAATGAGTTTTTACAATATTAATATTTGCTAATCTTTCAAATATTCAATCTTCAGTGCTGCCTCCAGGACAAGAAATTCCTCATTATTATCCACGACATAATAATTTGATATAGTCTAATGTTGAGTTGAAAACCAGTCCAATAAGTTCTTTTATATTAGTTTCTCGATAGTTTGTTTTTTCCATCACTTATACAATCTCTATGATTGTTTAAAATTGATCAACTAATATAATATGTGACTAAAATCTACTTACAGGAAAAGCATTTAGGACGCACTCCATCATTACCTGAGGTGTACTGCTTTACTCATCAAAGAACTGTGATGGAAAAACTTTTATAGACGAAAAATCAAAGAAAACAGATGTATGTCATCAACCTCATTCTGTAGTTACTTTTCTTGTGCATATGCATCTTGCTTGTAGCTATTTGGTCTTTATTTATGAACTTGCTTATTAAATCTATATATTTACAATAGTTCAAGTTGATAATTTAATTTTAGGGTCTGAGTGTCAGTTAAGAATGTTTCATACCTATGCATATTTGGTTTTCTGAGTTTCAGTTTACATTTTATGTTAGTCCGAGTTTTAAGAATGTTTCATACCTATGCATACATGGTTTTCCAAGTATTAAATCTATATATAGGTACTGATTTTCTGAGATTAATTTTTTATTTACTTGATTTTCTGGGCAATATTGGTTAAACACATTCTTCATTGTTAGGAGGTAGATAGGTAATTCTGCTGTGTTTTGATTATGGAAAGCTTGTGTTGATAGATTTAATAGCTTAATTAAATATTGCCATAACTGTGATTGTAATTTTGAAACTGTTTGTTTGATTAACTAATTTCTATTAATGCAAAGTATTAAGGATAAGCATGAGCTATATAAAGTAGTTTGGCATCCTCATTTTAATGTCAAATATAATCATGTTAGTTGGGTTGTCTCTTCGAATGCTGTTATCGCGTTACAAAACTTTTGAAACAGTGATTATTTTCTGAAATTGCAGAAATCTACATGATTGGTTCATTTTGAAAATCATAGTGTAAAGTAATGATTTATTTTTTTGCTGTAGTTGTTGAATCAGTGATTATTTGCTGAAATTGTTGAAATCTACATGATTGGTTCATTTTGAAAGTCATAGTGTAAAGTATTGGTTGATGTTTTGCTAAAATTGCGATACAATGTGATTATTTGCTGAAATCTACATGATTGGTTCATTTCGAAAATCATGCCTCTGTTTATCCCACATAATTGAGTGTGATTATTATGAGTATTTTATCTCTTGGTGTAAAGTAATGGTTGCTTTTGTTCTTAGGAGGAACTAGCACGTCTTCGTGAAGAGTTGGGTTTGAATTTTTGGTATTGGTTCCTTTACTATTCAAGTGTTATCAAATCTTGTTGGAGGGGATTCTAGTTCTTAGTCTCAATCAATTCCTGTCAATGCTTCCCTACAAAGTCAACTTGATGAAATTAAGGAAGAAGTTGCAAGAGAGAGGAAAGAAAATTGTTGTGAAACCGCTTGGAAGAGGCGCTAAATGGTATTATCCCAGGACATGGTACTTCAACTTCTCAAGGGTAGATTTTTATTACTTAGTATTTTGGAATATGATTACTAAGAATTATTAGGGCAAGAATTTTTGGATAATTACTAGTTCTTTTGACTATAATTAGCATCAACTAGTTGGGGATATATTTTTTGGACCACTACTAGTTTTCGTAGTTATATGACATAGGGAGCTTGTATTTTTTGGATTATTAATATGTAGAAAGTATTGTATTATTTTTTGGAGCTTAATATATATATATTGATATTTTATTAATATTTCAAAATTTGTGTGACAAATCAAATGATTACAAGAGGAAGTTCAATTTATTTTGGTAAATTTAATTTATAATTGAAATTTTGTAAAATTCTAATTTGCAAGGGAATTTTATAAGAGATTTGTACAAGATTTTATACTCACAATTCTGCAAGGGGAATTGCGAAGGAAATTAACTTGCAAATCTGCAATAGTAGTTTGTAATGAAATAGTTACTTGCAAAATTACAAGGGATTTTGCAAGAGAATGATACTTGCAGTTTTGCAACAGAATTTTGCAACGAACTAGTTAGTTGCAAAATTGCCACGGAATTAGGAAGGGGCACATATTCTGTTGCACGTTTGTAATGGAAATTCAAAACGTTGTAGATTAATCTGCAAGGATGCATATTGCAACGGAATCATTTCCGTTACAAATCTGTTGCAGAACGTTGTTTTCGTTGCAAATTTCGTTGCAATTAAGTGATTTTCTTATAATGCATTAGAAAAAAGACTGATACAACATTATTCATCAGAAGAAGAAATAAAGATATTCTCCTTGTACAAATATATGTTGATGACAATAAATTTGGAGCTAGTGATGACAAGTTGTGCAAGGAATTTAGTTCTCAGATGAAGAGTGAATTCGAGATGTCAATAATGGGAGAATTAACATTCTTTCTTGGACTTTAAATCAAGCAAAGCTCAAATTGTATATTCATCAATCAATTAGAATATACCAAGGAAATTTTGAAGAAGTTTGGAATAGAAGATATAAAAGAAATGTCTACCCCAATGACGTTAAACACAGTTCTTAGCAAGGATCTAAAAGGAAAGAAGGTTGATAATAAGTTGTTTAGAGGAATGATCTGATCCATTCTCTATCTTACAGCAAGTAGACCTGATATTCACTATGTAGTGTGTTACTATGCAAGATACTAGAGTGATCCCAAAGAATCCCATCTTAGTGATGTTAAAAGGATTATGAGATATCTCCTTGGAACAATAGAAGCTAGAATATGGTTTCCTAGAAATGGAGATTTCTCACCAAAGGGATTTACAGATGTAGACTTGATAAGTGTATAATTACACTTATTATCTTGATATTTTCAATCATAAAATGATATGGTTTAGAGTCATTTTATACTTCATATAAAAGATTTCACATGGTATGTAGTTATTTTTTATGCAAATGCAAAAACTAGGTGAATCTTAGGAGTGAAATGATGAAAGATTAAATTTTATGCAAAAAGAGTGAAAAGTTGCAAAAAGATGCATTGGATGCAAGGAATTGGCTTAGGATCGAAGTTGTCAAAGATCGGTAAAGTTGCAAAGAAAATTCATGAAGAAAAGCACATATCATGATCGTAATACCTATTCACGATCGTGACTTGTCATTCTTCACAAACAAAAACTTACAAATAAATGTTAACAATTGCGACATGTATGTCACGCTCACAACTTGTGATGGTTTTGGATAACTCTTCTCAACTTCCAACAGCGGGATAAGAACGATAAATCGCCATCAACTGTCAAATGAAAAGACACATTTTAGGGATAATGAAGCCACGAAAAGGTGCCTATCCATTGATGATAAGGATGAATTCTTGCATCCAATCACATTGAAGATGATGTAACCCTTCACCAATGGACACGACTCTTCATTTGGATAAACGCAACCCTTCGCACTCTATAAATAGAGTTCACATCAACCAATTTCGTAGAGTGCAATGTGTGATGCATGGGTAAGAGATGAAGAAAATGTGTATGACATAGATAGAGAGTGAAAGTTATAGATTTTGCTAGTTCAAAATGTTAGAGAGAAAAATGTATAAGTGATTCGATTCTTGTTTCGATCACTAGATTTCTCCACATATTCAAGTGATAGTTGTATGAGTGTAATTGCAAAGCACTTATCAATAAAAGTTTCTATTCTTCAACATTCATTTATTGGATATTCACAAAGAATAGCATCCTAGCGGAGATTCTATACGGGCCAGACCGAATTCAAAGAAGACTCAGGAATTGAGGGAATTGATGAATCCCATTAAAGAGTGGATACGATTAGATCAACTTTAGATTTCACTTGCATACCTTACAACTTTGCTTTGCTTTCTACTTATATTTTCTAATTCGAAGTTTATGATATGTCTATGTGTCATAACGAGTATTTTATCTTGCATCATTTATATTAATAAAGTTATATGCTTTCGAGTTGACTTTAAGAGTAGTTTCGGGGTTCACAAGATTTGTATAATCACTAGATCTATGATTTTAACGCCGTTTAGTAAGCTAACATTTTTGGAGTGGTAACTTGCTAAATATGGCTATGTGAGAGTGACCCGTACTAAGTATAGTATTGTTGTTATCTAGGTTTTTACAAGTGTCATAATTCATTTACCCTAGATTTAGAAAAGTCATTTCATGTGTTGCTCTACAGTGAATTATAGGATATTTAGGCGTCTAGAATCGAATGTGTTGAAGTTATCTAGTGTTTAAAACAACTTTGATTATTTTGCATATTTTACTCTACTATACTTGTTCTTAAGGTATATCTATATGCTTTGCATCTTCTCTAATCTGTTCATGCATCTATCTTCTCACCAATTTACCATTCAAAACATTCAAATCACTATATTTTCTTTCATCCCGTAACTCTATTTGATATCTAGAACCGAATTCCTTCCCTATGGGATCGATATCTTTTAAAACTACATCGTAAAATTATACTTGCAGTTATCATCAATTTTCTATTTGATAAGCGGTACTGACAACACCTGTTCATATTTAGAACTTTTATACTATCAGTAGAAAGTGGTGAATAAGTTTTTGGCGCCGTTGCCAAGGAAGGTAAGTGTGTTCTAGAGATTAAATTGCCGAGTGACTACGGTATTTTTTTCATATTTTATTTTATTTTCATTTATATATCTGTTTGATATTGCATTTTGTGTCTAATATGTTTACTAACATACATTGGGATAATTCTTATGGTGATTACATGATTGATAGCTTAATTGATACATGGGTAGATGAAATTTATCATGCTACATCTCATGATGAGTCAACATCTGAATCCCTTAAAAATTTAGAATATTCCTCTAAAACTGAAAAATTAGTTAGAGAAGATGATCCTATACCAACTTCTATATATAAACCACCCTTAGTATAGTTGAAGCAGTTGCCTAGTCATTTGAAGTATGCATTTTTAGGAAGCAACAATACCTTACCCATTATCATTTCCTGTAAGTTATCTAATTTGCAAGAAGAAGCATTATTGGACACAATAAGGTGTAGAATAAGGAGTATTGGTTGGCAAATTTCTGATATTAGAGGAATTAGCCCTAATATAGTGATGCATTCTATTAATTTGGAGAACGATAGTAAACCTAAGATAGAAAGGCAAAGAAGATTAAATCCACACATGAAGGAAGTTGTTAAGAAGGAAATTATTAAGTTACTGGATGCAAGAATAATCTATCCAATTTCAGATAGTGAATGGGTCAGTCCTGTCCAATGTGTTCCGAAAAAGGAAGGTATTACTATAGTTCAGAATGAAAAGGGTAACTTAGTTCTTACTAGGACAACAACTGGATGGAGAGTTTGCATAGATTACAGAAAATTAAATGCAGCCACTAGGAAAGACCATTTCCCTTTACCATTTTATAAATCAAATGTTAGAAAGGATATCATGTCATGCATTTTAATATTTTCTTGATGGATTCTCTGGGTATTTTCAAATTCATATTAAGCCAGATGACCAAGATAAAACCCACTTTACATGTCCATTTGGTACATTTGCTTATAGAAGAATGCTTTTTGGGTTGTGCAATGCTCCGGCTACTTTTCAAATGTGTATTTCGGTTATTTTTAGTAAGTATGTGGAGGATATTATGGAAGTTTTCATGGATGATTTCTCTGTATATGGAGATTCTTTTGAGAAATGTCTAGAAAATTTGGATAAAGTACTTGCTAGATGTGAGGAAACTAATTTGGTATTGAATTGGGAGAAATGTCA
>CATIWQ010075229.1:0-11220 GCA_949673415.1 Euphorbia schlechtendalii | reverse complement strand
CAAATGCAGCTAATTTAACATTTATGAATTCAATATCAACAGAACAATAGTACACGAGTAATACACATTTCACATAACTCATCTTTAACAAATTCTATTAAACATAAGCATTACACATTTCAACAAAATCTTATAGACTTAATCAAATTTATGAAGTTCTAACCTATAATTGTCACGATTTTTCTTCAGGCTTCAGTACTTTCGATTTTTCTTCAATATTCAGTACATTCGCCAAATTAGGTTTAACTTCTTCTTTGTTTCTCTCTACACATTTGACTTCCTGGTGACAGCAACAATGTGGATTGAAATTCCAACTCGATTTCACTAGTATCGGAATCGTTTTTCTCAGGCGATTTTTTTTCGGTGAAGTTGAAGTATGAACGAGAGACTATTCAATTGGAAAGAGGAGTTAATTAGGTTAATAAGGATATAATTTTTTTTCTTTTTTTAATTCAATAATATTACAATGCATTATTTTATACCATTTATGTTAAACAAAAGCCACATAGCCGCGCGTGTCAAAGACCTTCCTATGTGAGTCTGGTCCAGTCAGAGGCAGGTAGTTAGCTGGTGCACATTTTTGAAGTTGAGGTACCTACGGGGTTGACTGCAAAGTTGAGGGAGGCAGGAGGTTTTTGGGCCTAAGTTGGGGTACCTGTTGATGTATTAGGCCATATATATATAAAATAAACAACGGTTGAACCACGATTGAATCCGATCGAACCAATAAAACCGTGAACCACTTACTTCACCGGTTCGGTGTCCGATCCTGTTTCGATAACATTGAGATTAACTATTTTTTTAAAATTTTCCATATTTAGACTTGCATTAAATGGAAAAAAACCTCAATCCACCTTGGATGTGATTTAAACCTAAAACCTCTAGTGTTTACAGTTTCCGTCTTAATCATTAGGTCAAGACTTCAGTCACATACAAGATTAATCATTTAAAAAATTATTAAATCTGAAAAGAATTGTTTTAATTAAAAGTTGAAACTGGGAAATCTTGAATCGTTCTAAAACCAACAAATTTTAATAATCATATTTGGAAATATTAGCGGATAAAATGGAGGAGTGAAAGGAGTTGGGAAATGTCAAATTAAGTAATGTATGAATCACGTGACAGCCGTTTAGATGAAGTTGGAAATGCATAGGGTGGCACAATGGCCTAACAAAACCGTTATGCTGATGTAGAATTCTGATTCGTTCTTCCCATGATCTCAAAGGGGAAAAGTATACAATGGTATGAGGTAATTATTGTGAAAAATTGTATATCAACATATTTTTTTTTGGCATGTGGTTTAATTTTTTTATCCACTAAATATGTCAAATTCTTTTACTATAATCATTGCCTTAAATTACTATTCCTATAATTCATGGGGAATATGTGGCCTACCTATACCAAATGGTCAAATCAAACATTATAGAAATCCAAAAGGGATACCCTATAGTTACTTACTTACTTTGGTTGAGTGGACCATTTTATACAAGTCAATCCATCAAATGATCCACTAAAAAGATAAAAGAATCTATTTAATGCATAATTATCAGTGCTTTGAGTTGTAAAAACGGGCAATGCAAATTGCAATAAAGCAAATAAAATGATAGAATAGACGGAACAAATGGAGGAAAATCAAACAACATGATTCAACTACTTTTAACGTAAGGACCACATTATACAAATAAAAATTAAAGGCACATGAAAGAAAGCTGGGGTCCACCTTGAAGGGCAATTTAGTCTTCATGAAAATTAACATAATTTTTTAGATACTACTGAATAATGACAATGTTGAGTCGAAAACCTTATAAAATCCATTTGTTCATAATGTTAGCAGAAGCAAAGCCAGCAAAATAGCTTCTCTTCTAAGTTAGAGTTAACAATTACAACATTTGTTGAATACGTTGTCAACTTTTGTCTCTTTCCTTCTTTTCCTTTTCTCTGTATATTTAAAAAAATTGGCAGTACAATTATGTAAATGAACTCTTGTCAAATAGTGATTCAAAAAATTGTCAATATTCTGAACAATACTAAAACAAAAGAATTGAATCAAAGGAGCTAAAAGTTTACTATCTAGGATGATAGAATCAAAATAAGATAAGTAAATATCATTCCACGTAAGAGCTAAAAAAAGTCTACTGTCTATTTCACAAAAGATATGCGTATACAAAATTCTTATGTCCAAGAAAGTGCTCAGTATGTTTCTGAACTTTTGATAGTTTGTTCATTGAATTTCCAATCATTTAGTCAATGTTTGACAATTTATTGGCATAAAAATATAAGCACTCTTTCATAAATTTCAGAAAAAATGTCATAACGAAGGTAAGAAAAAGTAAATATAATATTGATTTAGAAATCAAATATTTTCATAATGATATGATATCATATATTTAAATTTAAATTCTCGTAAATTAACTCTTCAACATTAATTTGTTGTATAATGAATGTTGTTGCTTATTTAGTAGTAACTCACTATTTTTCAATCCAGGTGAGACACATTGATTTGTCTGAACAAAAACCAACATTGTTAAACTAATTAGACTAAATTTTAACATATTAACCTAGACATTAAAAGAGGTCTAGGAGCATAGTGTAGCCCAATCTTATAAAGTTTCCGATGAGGTGTTTTGATTTTTTTAATGATTCTTATTTCTTACTGTAATAAAGGCGTTGAAGCTAATTAATTATAGGAATGTCAGATAGAGGTTAGTGTGGTAGTGGTAACACATGTACCAGCTCTTTTCGTAGTTTCTCTTTTCTTTTCTTTTCTCTCTCTGTACAAAGAGTTTGACATGACTCTGCTTCTTCTTATTATTAATATTTATTTTCCCTTCTCAGTCTCTTTGCAACTTGTTTCTTCTCTCTCACCCCACTTATTGCATTTCTCTTTCGCTCCATTTTTCACACCTCTTGTCCTCTTTTTTCTTCCTCTCTTGGCTTTCTTTCTTTCTTACTTTCTAGCTCAGCTTCTTTAAACATAGAAAAGACTCTAGATTTGAGGTGGGTTTTGCGTTTCTTTAATTGGGTCATGGCCCTTTGCTGTGATCTCCAAGTGGATATCAATGGTGAAGAGACTTTCTTTGTAGACAAGGTAAAATGTGATATTGTTGTTTTTCTTAAATAGATCAATTTTTTTCGCTTTATTGTTGCTTGATCTAGCTGTGATTTGTTTTGTTTTGTTCTGGGAATTATGTAATTTGGATCACAATCTCTTCTCTGCTATGCACTTGTTGTGTTTGTTAAAATTCCCAGCTGAGAATTTTTTTCTCTTCACCCTTCTATTCTATTCTTTTCCCCGTTGTTTGTCTGGCTTGTACAATTTGCTCATTAAATTCTCAACAACATTGCAGTTCTGTGGGGTACACTTTTTACAAAATTTCCCTTTTGTGCTTCTAATTTGGCCACTTATATCACCATTATCATGCTGTAGGCCTTTCTTTAGTAGTCTCATTTATTAGCTTTGTCATGGGGTGGCTTTTAATGCTCTTACTTTCATTTGTTTTATTCACTACTTTTGAGGGCGGAAAAGCAAAGGATTAAAGTTACTGTTTATTACCCTTCTTTGCTGGGATATATGTATAGGAGACATCTTTTCTCTTTATTGTACATAAAAAATTTATTGTCTATAACGACCTAACAACCTTTTTATTGCAGATTTTAGCTGTAGTGTGGATTAATGCCCCTTTTAGTCTTCCTTTCTGTTTTTGCTAATTTCAATGAATTCATTCCTTTTGTGATTGTAGTAATTAGAACCTCAAGTGTTTCATTATATGTCATTGATTGATAACTGACTTTTATTATATTCCTCTATTTACTCAAATTAATAAACTTATATTCAATTATATAATAGCAGGGTTGTCTAGCTAACTTTGTCAGTGGTTATAAATTTTGCAATTCCCACCAATTAAAGTTGTTTTGAGCTGAAAAAGCTTGCCTGAGCGATTTTCTTTTCATTGCAGAAGCTAATGTCTTCACATTCAGTCAGATTAAGCAAATTATTTGGTAAATCAACCGTTTCTGCAAGAAACTTCAAAGTACTATTTAGTAATTTTCCAGGAGGAGCTGAAAGTTTTGAACTCATCTCCAAGTTCTGCTACAACAATGGCAGAATCGATATAACTCCTCACAACATTTCGCTTCTGTATTCCGCTGCACAGTTCATGGAAATGAACGATTCGGCAAATAAAACTCAAAACTTGGTGGAAAAAACCGAGAAATATCTTCTCGAGATCAATGACTGGACATGGTCTGACCTATTAATCGTTCTTAAGCAATGCCAAAGTTTACTTCCCTCCAAAAACTGCGTTTCGATTCTTGAAAAATGTATCGATTTGCTTGTTGGAAGGATTGCTTTGTGTAGCGAATCAAGTCCTTGCCTATCGAATTTTTCTCCCGAAAGCTCTGGAATTCGGTTTTCGTGTGACACTAGAAGTACCGAGAGTTTTAAGAATAGTTTTGGCAGAGGAATCTGGTGGTTTGACGATTTTCTGGTTTTGAACGCTGATTCGATCGAAATGGTTGTGAAATCGATGGTTTCGCAGAAGTTAGATCATGCCATCATTAGTAGATTTCTGTTTTATTACCAAAAATCGAAGCTTTCTTCCGTTAGATCGGATGAGAAGCGGAAACTAATCGAAACCATTATCGACACGCTTTACGTTCTCGACTGGAATTCCGTTTCGTGCAAGAATCTTTTCACGATTCTCCGCTTCTCGTTGACTTCGACTATAGGCAAATGTTTGAAGAACAAGTTGGAAAAAATGATCGGCTCTCAAATGGATCGAGCAACACTGGATAATCTGCTGATTCCGTCTCGATACGGGATGACTTACATGTACAACGTGAATGTCGTTTTGAGATTCGTGAAAGCGTTCAATGGTCGAGAAAATGCGACGCGTTTGAAGAAAGTTGCAAAATTGATGGATTTGTATATTACAGAAGTAGCGGCCGATCCTTGTTTAAAGCCTTCCAAGTTCTTAGCTTTACTCATGGCTTTGCCAGACTTTGCTAGAGACTGTTACGACCAAATTTATCAAGCTACCGACATTTATCTTGAGGTATATATAAATCCATTCATAATTTGTCACTTCAATGAATTAGGATGAATTTTGACTAAGTGATTCTATTTTACAGGCACATTCTGGATTATCTGCAGAGGAAAAGATGCAAATATGTTGCGCGTTGAACTATGAGAAGCTTTCAGCTGAAACTTGCAGGCATCTCTCGCAAAACAAGAAATTTTCGTCTCGAATCGCGGCAAAGGCTCTAAATTTTCAGCATCAAAGGCTCAAAAGCTTAATCGAAAGACCCGAGAATTTGAGATGCGATCAAATTAGTGTATCTGGTGGTTTCAATGAAAAGAGAAGTAATAATGCTAATGCTAGTGATGGCAACAATGAAATTGTGCTGTATGCTGGAAAACTCGAGGCGTCGACCGATAATGAGAAGATAAGGGTACATTTGGAAGGAATGCAATGGAGAGTGATGGAATTGGAGAGAGAATGCAGGAAAATGCAAAGTCAAATGACAAAAATCATGAAGTCAAAGGTACCAAACTATAGTAATAACAGATCATTACCTAGGCTTTGTTCATGATTTGAATTTGTGCTTAATTTTTATTGCATTTAGATGTTTGGTTTGTACATATATGTACACATATAGCTTGAATGTGGCTTTAGTTTTGGTGGGTTTTCAGCAAATTTTGTTTCTGCAAAATTATAAAGTAGGCAGAGATGAGATTTTGTTGTACAGCCAATAATGGCAGAGAAAGAGAGCAGCTTTATTTGTTAAGTCATTATAAGTAACTGTATATTCTGGGTATAAGAATATTAGTGCTAAAGGTCAAGTCTTTTTCCTTGTCAATATCTAGAATTTGGCGAAGTATTAAATATCACTTCAAGTAAAAATACTAACAAAACTTAATTATTGTATAGCTATAGATCCGAATCCGTTGAATTTCCCATATTTCTATATATCAACGTCGTGGCTTACAGGTAACACTGTTAACAAAGACATCATATTCATATGGTATTCCTCAATTTCAATAAAAAAAATGAAGCATATTAATAAGTAGGATGATATGATATGGGATAAAAGCATGAGAGTTAGAGATACATTTACTTTGCCCAAATGCATAGATAACCCCCTTAACTTGTCACAAATGTTCTACTGCCCCCTCAAATTTATAGAAGATTCTCTCAACCCTTTAAGTTGGTATTTTTATATCTCTTAACCCCCTATATCTCATGTGTCAGCTGACATGTCTTGGTTTGAAAAAGTTAGCGCGTATATTTGACTTTTAATAAAAAAAAGATTCTTTGGATGGTTGGGATTGTTTCATTAGCTCCTCTACGAGCTCCCCTTTGCCGTAACGCATCCACCACAAAGACAAATACTTCCTTTAACAATCCAACTTCACCGATTTGTCAGGATGATCGTCGATCCTCCCTCAGTCGCACTGATCATCGTTGCTGCTCGTGCTCTCCCACCTGTTGCACTTGCACTACTCATCTTGGAGGGTCAAAGGTTCTATATGAAATGTCTAAAAGAAACTGTCTTGTTGTTGTGAGGGCTCTTATCGATTGCGAAATAACCAAACAAGATTGATATATAGTGAAACAGAGAAGGAGCTTCCATTAGATTTAGAAAGTGATGTGGGCATCCTCTCTGCATCAAAAAGCCTCTTTCTCTACATGAATTTGGGTGTTCGACAAATGACTTTCGACACTACCAAATCCAATCCCTAGCTTTCCTATTTAAATTCTTTTAATTTCTTATCCTTTTCATTTAATCTTTAATTTATTGATACCATTTGAAATGCAAATGGAAATTGTGCATTTTTTTCTGATTATGTCGGTGATGAGTTTATTAAATCTAATAATATTGTTGGTTTGGTTGAGCTCATTTTTTAAGTATAAATAAAATGTGTGTTAGAGAGGGGAGCATTGTCAGGTCTCTGTAATTTTTATCGTTTGTGTTATTGTGTGAATTTGAAGGCTTAAGGAAGAATGTGACAGCTTTGCAATTGAATTTATCTAGGGACTTTATGAAAATTTTACATCTTAGACCCGTGTCACACTTTTATTGGGTTGAATTTTCAAAGTTTGACACGTGACGACGAGTGTTGTACACTCTCTAAAGTGTGAGTGGTTCAGTTTCACTCGGGGGGCTAAGATATGCAAAAATGCCAACTTCAAGGAGTTGAAGGAACCTTTTGCAAGTTTGAGGGGGCATTAGAGCAATTGAGTCAAGTTGAGGGGGCTATTTATATATTTAGCCCATTTACTTTTATGTTTCTCCACTTTGAAACTGTTGAACTCGAGAAACTTGTCAAGTATTTACATCTAAGAGGCTGTAGTTCCAACATGTAACCGATGGACTCACAAATACAGTTTTAACAAGTAGATTAAACATTCGTCACCGCATGTCTAGTGTATTTTTTTAAAAAAATTATTTATTATTTTACTATTTATATTCACTGTTTTAAAAGTTTTTGCTTAGACGCTATTTTCAGGATCTCGCCTGACTACGCCTAGCTCCTAAATCCTGCTGACTAGCACCTAAGTCCGCCTAGGCCCCGATTAATATTCGACCGCCCGACTAGTGCCTAGCCCTTTTTATACGCTGTTTTATACTTTATATGTAAGCGATAAGAAGTTTGGTAAAATTACTTATATATAGCTTGTTAGTAAATCTATTCATCGATCGGGGTGCCCAGCTTGATCATGAGTCAAGCTTAGCTCTCATTTTCTTATAAAGTAGCCCAAAGTTTTTTTAGATGAGATATGTGAGAATGTGAATACAAATATTGACAGGTGTTCTTGCTCACCATGAATGACAAGTGCACAAAAATGAAATAAAGTACTAGAAATTAAATGCATTTAGTAGCATTTAGGACACTTATAATTCATGGGGAGCAGAGTTATCCAAACACCCGACTCCCGGTATAACTTCCCTCCATGTTGTTTTATATGTGATAACTTTTTACTATTTTGTGAGGTCACAAGTAGCTTAGATTCTTGTAATGCTTTGGTTTTAGATTTGTGTTGCTTTTTTCTCTTTCATTTGGTTTGTTATAGTTTTTATTCTCGAAATGTCAAAAATGCATAAGTTTGTCCTGATTGCCACGTGTTAACTTTTGGTTGGAAGAAAAAAATATAGGAAAATGATATTTTTGAATAATTAAATCAATTTGAAAATGATATATGGTATTCATTACGTAAATCGATGCACTTTTGTCCAAGTTCAAGCAATAAGAGAAAATTCAAAAAGTTCAAGGGGCAATAAACCATTCGAATCATGCTAACGAAGATAAAGATGTATTTAAACTTTTATAATATATCTCCGCAATGTTAAAACACTATCCACTTTAAACCAAAACACTCACAGTTTTTATGTCGTGGTTTCCTCAGAATACCTTATATCAATGGGCCCATTAATTGTCCAGCAACGTGGGAAAAATTTTTAAATAAAAAGTCCCAAATTTTTTCTACATAGTTCCTTATTTTATGAAAGTGAATAATACATTATTTATTGGATATTGTCTAATTTGTTAATAGCGTTATCTTTAATCCACCTTTTAGAAACAATGGGAAATTCAATGGCTTTGGATGTATAGCTTTACCGTAACTTAATAAATTAGGTTTTCTATACAAGAGTTTGCTTAACAAAGATCTAATCGATCTCATACGATTTTAATTATACAAACTGCAAAGGTAATTCCTTAATAATTTGCCTAACTCTAGAAATTGACGGAAAAGGACTTGACCTTTAGCACTGATATTCTTATACCCAACACCATAAAGAATTTACATTCTCTTTAACCTTTATATACAATTTAAACATGTATAGGTTGTATCATCATGAACAAAGCCTAGGCAAGGATCTTTATGTTAGAAAAGGGAATCAGATAAGAGAACAGATCAGCCTCATTAGCCTCATCACTTCCCTTCTTCCAGTCAACACAATCACAGAATTCAAGGGATTATAGAAATCAAGGGATTAGGATTAATTGTATTTATTGTATTTCCTTACTTTGGTTGTAAGGTCTACTATATAAAGCAATCATTCTCACTATTGTAATTCATTCAAATAAAAAGCAAGTAAAATCCTTTTTCAGTATACAGTAGCTAAATTCTAACATGGCACCAGAGCTTGTTACGGTCCTTAGACCATAATCTGCAGCTTCATCACTTGTCGACTTACCTTTGAAGGTTGGTCACCATGTTCGGAAGCAATGACGAATCAATTACCTTCGGGAAAACTCAGAAATCCTCAGCTACCAAGTCCGGAGAAGACAACGAAATGAGGCAAACCGAGGGCAGCCAAAATGACATGTCAACACAGATTGCAAATCTGTTAAAATCAAGTTTCAACAACCAAAACTCAAAACAGACACTATCGGATAAACTCAGCATCAACATGAAGTTAAACAACCAGAATTTCGCACTATGGGCACGAATGATTAAAGTCGCAATTGGGAGAAAATCAAAGGCCCTGCTAAGTCATTTAACAAGAATCCCAGCAGTACCAAAACCAGAAGAAGAAGCATATGAAATATGGGAACAAGTTGATTTAATTGTTTTTTCTTGGCTTATTTAGAATATCGAGCCACAAATTGCGACAGCGAGGTCCCTCTGGAGCACACTAATGACAATATACAGTAGTGGCAAGGACAAATTACAAACATTCGACCTTCATTCCAAAATTAACGGAATGAAACAAAATGGATAGCCACTGGAGAATTTTAGATTACCTTGCTAGGGGTTTGGGAGAAATCGACAGAAGGGAGTCCAATCCAATGACCTCAGAAGTAGACATAGCCATATACAACCGAATCCGACAAGAGGAAAAGTTATTTTAGTTCTTAAACTCAATTGATCAAGAACATCATCAAATTAAAAGGGAACTATTAAGGCAGGAACCATTACTGTCGCTAGAAGTAGCATATGCGGTGGTCTGAAAGGAATCAGCCCTCCTCTTGATTCTAGGGCCACAAACAGATACCGGTGTACAAAGTGGAGGCCTTCAAATGACAGGAACAAAGGTAATTGGAATAGCTGCACAAAGCCACAGATGACCAAACTCCGGCAAAGGCCCCCACCAAGACAAATCCAAAATCAAATGCTCGCTTTGCAAAAAAACCGAGCACACAAGGGAAGGATTCTTTGAAGTTATCGGATATCCCGATTGGTGGCTAGATGAGAGTAAACGGAGAAATCAAAACCCACTACAAAGGCAGCCGCTGCCGTGGGCAACAAAGGAGCCACCAGCAGCGATGGCGACGTCCAAAGGGAAGAAGAGGTAGAAAGGGGAGCGGCGGTAACAAAATCTGTCAAAGGAGAAAGCCCTAAAACGGGCTTTAAAGGTAAGGGGTTTGGGTTTTTATACCCAAACCCCAATAATTTGAATTGTTTACAAATTAATTCCAACATTTTCGCGAAATATAACCCTAGCCCCACATACCAAACCATTTTTCAAATTGAACTTAATTTCTCAAATTAAGTTACCAACCACACTAAATCACCAAATTAGCCCCTCAAAACCTTCAAAAATCCAAATTGAGCCCAAAAATTGTAATCCTTTGCCAACCTTGCCCAAATTGACAAAGTTTCCAAAAATACGTCATGGATTTTTTATTGTGGTGCTACCGATACAATGACATTTGACCCAAATGACATTAAATCACAAACTAAACCCAGTAAACACATGTTATGGCAGCAAATAGAGATATTATCCTTGTCACAGGAGCCAGACCAATTGACATCATCCCGAATTTAAAATTGTCTAATTGCTTACATGTCCCATCATTATCTCATAAACTGTTGTCTATTAGTCACGTTACAAAAGAACTCAATTGTATTGTGCTAATACATCCAACCTTTTGTGTTTTGCAGGATATCAGGACAGGGATGATCATTGGGTGTGGCACTGAGCGCCAAGGCCTGTACTACGTGGATGAGGTTGCTCAATATAGTACTGTGATGCTCGCTCATGGAACTACAGAAAGGGATGCTTGGCTTTGGCACCTGATAAGTGTATAATTACACTTATTATCATATAAATTTTATATAATAAACACTATAGTTTTAGTCATTTTTATACTTCATATAAAATATTTCACGTGGTATGTAGTTGTTTTTGATGCAAATGCAGATACTAGGTAAATCTTGGGTGTAAAATGAGATAAAGTGGAATTCTATGAAAAAAGAGTAAAAACGTACA
>CATIWQ010075228.1:0-10538 GCA_949673415.1 Euphorbia schlechtendalii | reverse complement strand
GTTGTTAAATATTTTTTATTTTATTTGGACAGTAATTTTTAGATCAATAAGAATACATTTTTCTTACAAAATTAAATATATAAGGTAGTCATTGCTTATTTCGTACATTTGTATAGATGTATAAGCTAGTGAGTGTACAAGAATCAAGTAAAATATTTTTTCCAATTTCAAAATAGTCAATAAAAAATAAAAAAAGGAAAACGAAAAAAAACAGAAGAGAGGAAACTGTTTTAATATTATTAAACTAGTAGAATCTACTTATTTCAAGACTTCTCCTCCTTTTTATTCTATTTTCTCTACTTTATCAGTTAACGCCATTTTTCCCGGCAGTGAAGCAGTGCTGGGTGTTTTGAACTTTACGGCAGCTGGGGTGTGGCAGCTGCCACACCGTGCCACCCCCTGCCGCCGTCCCTGAGGCCACATATGAAATATGTAACCTGAAAATGATATATTGAATGTAATAGAAAAATAAAAATAAAGTTGGAAATCAAAACCAAAGTTCATCTTACAAAAAGTTGACGCAACTAAGTAAGAACTACACCACAAATTTCATTCAATTACATATTATCTTCTGGAAGAAAAGTTGGTGCAGCTAAGTAGGAATTGTACAATTAAAAAGTTGACGCAACTCATAGACGTATATATCGTTACAAATTTCCATTACTTTATACCAAGTTACGTATATATCGTTACAAATTTCTGTTACTTTATACCAAGTTTTTGTGTGGTATAAATTGATGTTGTACGCACCTTATACAAAAATTACAATGATTTGTACAGGCTACTTCGAGAAAAATAACCACGTAATTAAGAAACATTAAAAGCTAAAAAAGAAAGAAATTACGAAGATTTCTTTAAAGGGAAAACTGAGAAGGAAAGTTAAATACACGTATTTTATTTCGATAAACTATATTTTCTCATTAGAAGTTTTTTTTGTAGTTCATTGAAAAAAATTATAAAATTGAAATGTTTCCTTTTTATAGGCATTATGGTATCCACGGACGGACTCCTAATTTTTCTTTTCCAATTTATTTCTGAGACTATCACTATATTATTTGCAAAAACAAATGTGTAAATTGGAGTATTGTGAATGCCATTAACAGAAATATAATTTGAATCGCATAATTATATTATGAAGGCAAAGTGACTAACTCTTTTTTATTGAGAATGAGAATCCGGGGGACTAGGAGTAAAAAGAAAGATAGTAATTTTCGAAGCATCGATTTATTACTCATCTTTAGAATCTTCATGTCTTTTTTCATTACCCCAAGTTCCGCTTGGCAATTATCTAATTTTTGCTGCATACTCGCCTTCCAATCTTCCAGAGTTTCATCTTCTTCATCTTCATCTTCTTCTTCAATCATCAGAGCCTTGCCAAGATGACGTCTAGCAGTTGGATCAAATGGGTCAGTGGAAGAATCTTTATGAGTCAAGATTAGTTTCTTGGTGCGGTTGGAGTAGGAGTAGAAAGAATAGACACCGTCATTCTCTTGAAGAAGTCTGATATTCTTCAAGCAACTCCCATCCATATATCGAAAGTACTCACCCACTTGTTGAACATGGGGGAGTTCATTTCGCTCACCTATTATAATGGCGGTGATAATTTCGACCGCCCCAATCTTGTTCCTCATACTCGTTGAATTCTTCTTCATCATGTCCCAAATTATATCTACGAACTCCGTTTTTGCTTATTCATTGCGCAAGAAAGAACAAACAAATCTCTCTTTTGAACTTTGGTATTCTCTACTCGATAAAATAGTGAAGTGGTAAGGTATTTGTGGAGTAGAAGAATACATTCATCCTTAATAAGTTTATTTGGAGAATTTTTGGGATCGAAAACTCTCTTACCCGTTAAATCTACCCAAACTCGATTTGCTTGAAAAGATTCTGTTATGCTTGATGAATTTTTGACTTCAAACCTGAACCAAGTACTCATCATCTCTCTTGTGATGGTATAATGTCTACCTTGGTTGCGAAATTGAATTGCCCTCTTCTTTTTGTCTTCAAAATCAAATGTCCCTAGACATTCCAAAATCCATTCACGATTTTGTGGAAATCGCATCCCCACAAGTGTGCTTAAACCCAAATCAGAGATATACATCCCCATTTGTTCATGGAGGCCTAAAGTCTCCAAGAAAACCAAATCAAGAAAGATCATACCGGTGATTTCCAATTTGTTAAGAACTTGGAATCTTTTCCCCTCCTCACGTGAATGAATGGGAAAAGGACAACCATATTCTTGTTGATAGCTTGGGATTTCTCTTCTATTGGCGATTACCTTAACACGAGGCATGTTGGTTTTTGAAGTAATGGTTGAAAAAAAGGTTTGGAATGTAGAAGAATAGAGATGAAAGAATCAAACCTTTAGAAAGCTTTGTAGAAGGTTGTGGTGGTTATTGGTTCAATCTAGACCTTTATATAGAGTTCTAATAGGTCTCTCATTGGTCTAAATATTCAATATAGCCGTTTTTCCTTCAAACTAGCAGTTAATGGCACTTTCACCCTTCTGTCGCGTGTTAATCACGATCTACAACAGTCATATTTTTCCCGTGTTGCGATCGCGAAGGCTTGTCACAATCGTGACTTTCTTCACAACAGGAATAGAAGGTTTTACTGCATAATGTCACGGGCATGATCTATAGTCGCGGTCGAGACCTTCTTCAATTCTTCTATTTCTTCAATTTTTAGACTTAGTCCTAGAAAAACTTAAGAAAACAAACATGTTAAATATAAATAATAAATATTTACTATTTTCATACCTAGAATGATTTATGGTGAAGATAGTAATTGAACATCAACGTATTGTTGTTCAAATTTATTTTCATACTTAACATACATTAACAAACATACAATTAAACAAACAAACAAATGAACAACAAACAAACAACAAATAACAAACTGTACAAAATCCTAAACCTAAGTGAAAAGTGATAATTATTCGAAGAAAATCGATTCTGTCAACAGGTCAATCTTAGAATAAGATTCCCGTAGATCTCGCTCGACGTCAAACATCAACGTATGAATGTCATCGATTTTCTTATGAATTGAGATTTGCGCCTCCGTAAGTTCGTTCAACTTTCCCTGGAGTTTGGTTTCTTTTCATTCTTCTTCCCTTGCAATTTCCCTTTCTCTTATTCTATCGGCTTCCACTCTCTCCTCCCATGATTTCCAATTATGAGTGATCCTATCTTCTCCAATGCACTTTACCAGAAATCCATACTTGAAGAATACTTTCATGGTTAGTTCTGGAATCTCGTCTTCATCAGTAAAGAATTTAGTGGAATATGGCATTCTCCCAATCTGTCACAACAGATTTTCCATTGTTCGACACCCATATTCTATCATTCCGGGATTTTGTGCGGCAGACACAAGTGTCTCCATCATTATCCCTGAAACATCAACAGACGTTTCGGCGAATCCGTGAGGACACTGCGAGGCATCGGTTGATAAGTGTATAATTACACTTAATATCATATTAATTTTATACACTAAACACTATAGTTTAAAGTCATTTTTATACTTCATATAAAAGATTTCACTTGGTATGTAATTGTTTTTTATGCAAATGCAGATACTAGGTAAATCTTGGGAGTAAAATGATCTAAAGTGGAATTCTATGAAAAAAGAGTGAAAAAGGTGCAAAAAGATGCGTGGAACTTAAAGATTTGGCTTAGGATCGAAGCTGTCAAAGATCAGCAAAGTTACAAGGAGATTTCTGAATAAAAATTCAATTCACGGTCGCAACAATCATTCGCGGTCGTGACTTGTATACTTCAGAAACAAAAGTCTGCCAATCAATGATTCACAGTCATGACTTATATATCAAGGTTGCGACTTAGACGGTTTTCTGGTTTTATCTTCTTAACTACCAACTGCTAGATAAGCATGATCAACCACCATCAACCGCCATCAACTACCAATGATAAGACACCTATCAGAAGTCAACCAATCATGAAAAGGTACCTATCCATTGTGGATTATATCAAAGCTTCTCAACCAATCACAATGAAGAGATGCAATCATTCACCAATGGACATGACTCTTTGTTTGGATAGACGCAACCCGTCAAACTCTATAAATAGGGCTCCAAACCTCACTAATTTCATGCAGAAGAAAGGGGTGAAAGATAGTGCATAGTGTATAGATAGAGAATAAATATCTAGTTTCGCTAAAATGTTTAAGTGCTTAAAATCCTTGTTTCGATCACTAAATTTCTCTATATTCTAGAGCGATTGTTGTATAACTGTACTTGCAAATCACTTATCAATAAAAGCTTTCATTCTTCAATATTCGTTTGTTCGATATTCGCAAAGAATAGCATCCTAGCGGAGGTTCTGTACGGGCCGAGATCGAATTCAAAGCAGACGCGAGAATTGCGGGAATTGACGACTCTCATTAAAGAGTGGATACGGTTTGATCAACTTTAGCTTTCACTTGCATACCTTACAACTTTACTTTGCTTTATGCTTATACTTTCTATTTCGAAGTTTATGATATGTCTATGTGTCATAATGCGTATTTCGTGTTAAGTCTTTTATATTAATAAAGTTATATGCGTAAGAGTTAATTTTAAGAGTAGTTTCGGGGTTAACAATATCGTGTATAATCACTAGATCTGTGATATAATGCTATTTAGTGAGCCAACATTTTTGGAATGGTAACTTGCTAAATGTGGCTATGTGAGAGCGACCCGTACTAAGCATAGTATTGATGTTGTCCATTATATATAATCTTCCTAATTCATTTGCGCTAGGTTTAGAAAAGTCATTTCATGTGTTGTTCTGCGGTGAATAATTGAACATCTGAATATTTAGAACCGAGTCTGTTAGATTAGTTTAGTGAATCATAACATCTTTGTTGAACTTGCTTGTTTTCTTTGCTATCCTTATTTCGTAGGGAAAATCTATATATTTAGATTCTCTAATCTTTCATACATATATTTACTCATTCTTCATTCTAACTCTCCTACCCAAAATATCAAATTTATTTTATTTTCTTTATTTTATCTTCCTTGTTGATCTTTAGAGCTAGTCCTTCCCTGTGGGATCGATATATTTTAAAACTACATCGCAACTGCATACTTGCAGTTATCATCATTTTCGTGCTTTGATAAGGGGTATTGACAACACCTATACTTTATGTGAACAGGTTTTTGGCACCATTGATATATAGCCAAATCTTGCAAACAAACTATTAAACTTATCAGTAGAAAAGTGACGAACATTAAATTTTACGAAATTTGAGTTTATAGTATTTGATATTAACGAAAAAAAATTAATTTTCATAAGTATAAAATGTTGAAATTTATGAATTATTTGATCATATAAGATCCTATAGATCTTTGGTCAGAAAAGTGTAGTGAAAGACAAATAACATGTTTACTTGATTATAAAAGATCATGAAGGTCTTCGAATAATATATTGATCGAAAGACCCTTTTATATGGAAAATAAATTTATTGATAAGAATATAAATTTCCTTTAATATGTGCTCTTGTAATGGAACGTGCCCCTGAAGCAGCTCCAAGATGAAAATGTTTCACAAAATATGGTGAAATAATGTATTGCATTTTATCGAGCAAAATAAGAGATTTTGATGCATTCCCTGAAATGAATGTAATATTGTATCATGATAACAATTTTAAAGTTAGACGTGGTTGTAGATATAATAAGCACCCGAAGTGTAATCAAATCAATAATATAATAACCACAATAAGTGGAGAAGTTATATTGATAAATTTAATTATCATGAAAGTGAAAAATCAAAGTTGTTGGTGATAAAACCACCTGAAGTGGAAAATCAGGTTGCTAGTATATGTAACCACCTGAAGTGGATAAAGCGTATTGATATGAATTTTGAGATTCACATTTCCATATAAATCCTTATATAAGGGATATGCTGATGGTGTTATATTTGAGTTTATTGAAAGATCTTGTAGATCTTTGTAAAAGTTTTGATAATATGTGTGTGTGTGTGTGTGTTATTGGTTTAATTAATATAAAAATGCTAGCAATTTTCACCTGAAGTGAAAAAAATCAAATTATTGTTAATAATAAACATCGGAAGTGGAATATCAAGACAAAATTATTTGATCGAAGGAAAAGAAATATTGTCATTATTGATTGGCGTCAATATTAATGAAGCAAAGATTATTCTACTTGTTACTATGATATCGGTAACATAAAATTTATTGAATGCTCCTGAAGAGCTTGATAGTACTAATGTACAATGGTACAAAGAGTTATTATAAATAATATTATAAATAATGTATTATTTTCCCTAAGTTCTCACAGAAATTTAATCACAAATATGAATATTGTATTAAAACTATGAAAGAAGACATTAAAGAATGTCTTAAAACCATGTTTATTGATATGATTAAGGTTGATGTAACTATAGACCAGAAGTTTATAAATTTATATGATTGAGAATTTGACAAGATAAACTCGATCATCCTAGTTCGGAAAATGATGAGATAAGTTATAGAATTGCACATGGACATACATTGAAGAACTAGAAGTTTCTTCAACATAATGAATTGTTTAAGTTGATTGTTCGCAAAAGAAATTGATAATAAAACCTTTTAAGAGTAAGGTTGGAATTGAATCTTCATTACAAACAATGTGATATATGTGGACTAATTCACCATGATGTGAATTATTTAGTTATTAATGTAAGTAAACTTCCTAAAGAAGTACAAACACCTAAAGTGTTTTAATAGTCATATGTTTGTACTCAAAATAGTCAAATAGAATCATTTATTAAACGTCTGCAGTTCATTGCACGATAGTTAATTGTGTGAATAAATTCTACATCAGTATAAGAGAATGCAATAGTGTGTGTGCATTATATGTTAAATGTTTAAAGACCAATAAGCTATCATTTATTTTCCAATACAAATTAGCTTGGTCATTAGCCCAATATATGTACATTTTGCAGAATGTCATATTGATGAAAACAAATATCCAAAATTAGGGGGAGAAAATGAAAAGGAAATTTTGGAATGTTTCATCATTATCTCAATCATTATATCGCATATAGATTTTTAAGTCAAAGGTTTTTTGGACCAGAAGTTCAAAAGATAATCCATCTTCAAATGATAGACTAACAATAGTGTTTTAACACACTTGAAGCGTGGATGACCAATTGGTTCAAAAGATAAAAATCCTCAAAAAAGGAAAACTATCAACAGTATAATAATTCTGTTGAGGATAATATTACTAATGTAAATATACTTCCTGAAGAAGTACAAGCACTTGAAGTGCTAACACCTGAAGTGGTTGAAAACAAAGACATTCAAATAAATTATACTAGAATCGAAAAAATATAGAATTAATTTGAAATGGTTATTAATCCTATTTTTGCATTTTATGTTGCAATGTCTATTGAGAATGAACATATGGATCACGAACCATAATTTGTTCAAGAATGTAAGGATAGAAGTGACAGGCCAAAATGGCAAGATGCAATTCAAGCAGAATTGAATTCTTTTGACAAGCGTAAAGTTTTCAGACTTGTAGTTTGAACATCGCAAGGTATAAAACCTGTGGGATGTTGTGATAAAGAGAAATGAGAAAAAGGAAGTTGTGAGATATAAGGTGAGACTTGTTGCATAAGGGTTTTCCCAAAGACATAGGATTGATTTCGAGGAGAAGTATTATCCTGTAGTAGATGCGATAACTTTTTGTTATCTTATCAGTTTGGAAGTGCAACAAAATTTTCAAATGCATTTAATAGATGTTGTTACATCATATCTTTATGGCTCGCTTGATAATGATATTTACATGAAAATCCTTGAAGGATTGAAATTGCTAGAAAATAATGACAAACAAGAGCTTTATTTGATAAAGTTTCAAAGATCATTATATGGACTAAAATAGTATGGACGCATGTGGTATAACTACCTTAGTGAATATTTATTAAAAGAAGGTTATCAAAATGATCAAATTTGTCCTTGTGTTTTCATAAAGAAATCAGGATCCACATTCACTATCATCTCAATTTATGTTGATGATTTAAATATCATTGGAACTCCTGAAGAGATTCCAAAAGTTGTAGATTCTTTGAAAAGAGAATTTGAGGTGAAAGATCTTGGAAAGACAAACTCCTGTCTTTATTTACAAATTAAACACCTTGATAAAGGAATTTTGATATATCAATCAAATTATACTCAAGAGATTTTGAAACGATTTAATATGGAAAAAGTACATTTATTAAGCAATTTAATGATCGTACGATCAATTGAGGTGAAAAATGACCCATTTCAATCTCGAGAAGATAATGAATATATTCTTGGTCCTGAAGTACCATTTCTTAGTGCAGTAGGTGCATTAATATATCTTGCTAATAATACAAGGCCTAATATTGCTTTCTTAGTTAATTTATTATCAAAATATAGCGTTGCACCTACTCGAAGATAATGGAATGGAGTTAAACATGTAATACGCTATCTTCTAGGAACTATTGATTTGGGTTTATTTTATTCATATGAATCAAAGCTTGAATTAGTTGGGTTTGTGGATGCGAGATATTTATCTAATCCACATAAAGCTCGATCTCAAATTGGTTATATATTCACATATGGAAGTACAAATATATATTAGCATTCAACGAAGCAAACAATCACAGCTACTTCCTCAATCATGCTGAATTAATTACAATTCATGAGATCAGTCATGAATGTGAATGGTTAAGATCATTAACAAAGCATATTCAAGATGCATGTGGAAAATCAAAGGTTAAAGAAGATCCGACAAGGATATATGAAGATAATGTTATCTGTATTGCTCAAATGAAGGAATGCTACATTAAAGGAGATAGAATTAAACATATCTCACCAAACTTTTCTTTATTCACGACCTTGAAAATAATGGTGAAGTAAGTGTTCGACAAATCCTCTCATGCAACAACTTAGTAGACTTGTTCACCAAGCCTTACCTTCAGCAACATTTAAGAAGTTGGTTCATAACATTGGAATGCATCATCTCAAGGATCTTTCATACTCTTACGAACAGAGGTTGTAAACATTGCACTCTTTTTTCCTTAATCAAGGTTTTTATCCCTAAGGGTTTTTCCTTGATAAGGTTTTTAATGAGGTGGTGTCCTATTCGTAATGATAGACATCAAAGGATAGCGTTAGAAGTCCTTTCCATAAAAAGGACTTGATGTCCAAGTCTCTTATAAGAACTTAAAGTTTTATTAGATTTATATGATTAATGTTTGGTATTAAGTAGTGTGTTAGGTAATTCGTTTTGGTATTTATAAATGTTTATAAAAAAAATCAACTTCAAAAAACTACAAAAATAAATGATAAATGTTTTTTAAAAAATTCAACTTCAAATAATTAAAAATTATAATTTTATTTAAAATTTTAAAAAATGTTGACGAACAAAAATCATGTTCACCCCGCGGTGGCGGTAGACGGGATTTCTGTTCACCTTGCAACACAGGCAGAATGAATTTTCGCCTGTGTTGTGATACAAGCGGGACATGGGATCCGCCCATGCAGCAGCACGGGCGGATCCCGTGTCCGTCACCGCCATGGCACGGGTGGATCCCATGTCTATCACCGCCATGGCGTGGGCGGATAATCCATCCGCTCGTGCCATGGCGTAGGCGGAACTTTTTCTGCCTACATATGCTAGAGTTTAATACTGGCATGTATTTGAAAAAATATGGGGTGGCGCGAAGTAATACTAGGCCGGTGTACAGTAACACCCATAGTTAATCACCATTGATAATTGCAGGAAAAACTGTATCTCGTACGAAAACTATCTAGCAGAGATACATGGTGTCAAATGATAATTGGCTTTTGTTAGAATAGTTGGAGTTGTGTATTGCGGCAAAAAAAGTAGAGAGTATTAAAGGAAAATAAATAAGATGGAAAGAACAAGTCTAAGAAAGTTTTTCTCAAAACTTCTCAAAAAGTCACTTATGTCTTATAAGTGACTTTTTTAAAAGTAATGATGTGTTTCTCAAAACTTCTCAAAAAGTCATTTATGTCTTATAAGTGACTTTTTTAAAAAGTAAGTGTACTTACTTTTAACTTCTGTCTTATTTTTAGCTTATAAGTAAAAAAAATTATCAAAATACTACATTGTCTGAATTATAAGTTAAAATCTCCTTAAAATACACTTTTAAGTTAAAAGTTGAAAAGTAGAAGTTTTGAGAAACACCCCCTAAGTCTGACTTATTTTTAACTTCTATCTTATTTTTAATTTTTAAGTTAAAAAAAATTATCTGAAACACTTCATTATCTGACTTATAAGTTAAAATCTCCTTAAAATACACTTTAAAGTTAAAAGTTAAAAATGAGAAGTTACCTTTTGAACCGTTTCAAAAGAAGTCAAAGGTTTTCTGAGGGTTAAATCATAAATATGACTATGATATTAGTAAAATGATAAGTTTGTGTATTTTTATGTCAAACTTTTAAAGTTCATATACCATTATGTTAGTATAGATAAAGTTCATGTACCTTGATGATTTTAAGCTCAGGTTTAGGATATGAAAAAAAATTGCTCCCTCTGTCTACTAAATATT
>CATIWQ010075224.1:0-13945 GCA_949673415.1 Euphorbia schlechtendalii | reverse complement strand
ATATTAGTAACAAATTCTTTATCTTTGTATTCTTATGCTATTATTTCTCTCTATGCTCTTAAATTAACTTGATTTTTTAAAACTATACGAATTTATAATGATTTAATTAGTTATTTTGGTTTTGATTCAATTTTTATTTATATGTATATCGTATACAATCCCATTACAATTATAAAACAAAAAAACATTAATCGACACAAGTTTGGTTTTTCTTTTCATCATGATTCATTTTATATTTGTTTAACCTATTTGATTTTTTAAAAATATTTAATTCAATTTAGTTACTCAACCGAATTGATCGATGAACATCCCTAACTTAGAAGTCAACATGTACACCTTGACTAATAAAAGATTTATATGTAATTAATTAATTATTTAAGAAATAACTATTTAAATAATATTTTATATTATAATATATAAACTATACATAGTAGAATATAAATATCAAATTTTAATTTATAAATCACAAAATATATAAATAAACTATTAATCGTGATTGGAACATAAGTACTCACAATTGGCTCTTAACTCTGTAGTTATATTACATTTCAATTTTCTATAGTTAAATATAATTTTATATTTATAAAAATTGTAAAACATTATGGTACGTTTAACATTTAATATTAAAAAGTAGTAAAATAGTGACATTTGTAGCAAGTCATTTGTGCATTTTGAGAGGTCATCTATAAGTTGATGTATGATAATAAGGAAAAAAGTTAGTTTATGTACTGAAATGAAAAAACAAGTATAGTTGATAAACTACAGGTGAAATTAAACCATCTATAAATACAAGCAGTTCATTTTATTACAATTCAATTCATTTAACTAACAAACGTAGCCATAATGTAATATAGAAAAAAGTCTAAAAAGTAAATGCTTTGTTATTTTCAATTTATTTGCAAGGTGTTTTGAATTGAAATATACTTATTTCAAATGTAAATTTATAATTGTGTAATATATATAACTAGAAATTATAAGTTGAAAGAGATATGATTAGCCATTTCTAAACATATAATTAGAATTTTGAGTCTTGGGTTAAGGATTGTTTTTCTTTTAATTGAATAGAGGGTTGCAATATAAGGAGACATAAATATGTCTCTCTCAAAATTGGAAATGAGCATCGGTAATGAGAAAATAAAATATTCTAAGCTTGTGTCTTCTCTTGTCCGCAACATTTTGAAACATAAATTGAACATGAAAATAATTAAATGAGAGAAAATGAAGTTTTCTCAAATAGAACTGTTCTCGTGATCGACTATATGCCCTATTTTGACCAAGGTCTACTTCCAGATTCTGAGCTTAGGTTCTAAAATTCAAAGTTTTTAGAGTTGCTCTTAGTACTGGTGTAAATATTCAAGTTCGAACTTATCACTTATAAATTTTTAATAATAGTTCACACTTTAATACATGAATTAATGTTTTTTTAAATATAAATTTTTTAAATGGTCATATATCCTCAGAATCTCCGGCTCCACTTTGAGAGGCGTAACTATTGTAGTTAATGATTAATAAGTTTTAAAATTGGATTTGTCAAATTAAATTAAACTGATAATTTGCATTTACTTATTCAGTTATGTAATTTTGTTAAAGCCTACTATACTCATCTATGAATCTGGGCACTGCCTGTCGGCTTGTGGGATCCATCCATGCTCATTCTTCATGAGATGAGCTTGGACAAAGTAATAAGAGATTAGGACCTGTTCCATGTAAAATAAAAAAATTTTCAAAAAAATAAAAAATTTATCGCAATCTTATACATAGTATAATAGCTGTATAATAAAAATCAAAATTTTTCATGAAGATGTTATACAATGTATAAGAATGGTATAATGTTATTTAAAAAAGAATATATAGAATACATTATACCACTCTTATATCATTGTTGGAACCCAGTAGGGTGTAAAATAGGTCAGAGGGGGGGTGAATGACTCTTTTTCGAGTTCACTGATAACTTCAGAAAATGTTACTTCTGAGTAAGAGATTGTTGCTCAGAATCCCCTTTAATATTTTATGTGTTTCAGATGCAGAAATAAATAAACACAAAAATAAATGAGTAGAGTAAGTAAATGCAAACAGCGATTTTATCCTGGTTCAACCTCTGCCTAATCCAATCCTTGGAAACTCCTATCTAAGATTTAATCCACTATTAACTCTTCTTCTGGTGAAGAGTAAACCTTTTACAAAGCTCTGACTGAAGTTCCTCCAACAGTCTATGCCTTGCTGAGCTATACCAACGCAGGAGTAACGTGCTCCTATGTCTAAGGCTCCAAGCTGAAATCCCTTCAACAGCTTCTGGTTCAACAAGCTATACCAACTTAGAAGTACTTCCTTCTGAATCCGAGGCTCTGAGCTTCTTATCACCTTGAGCACAGTTCTCACAAGATCTCTAAGCTTCTCCACACCTTGTCGAGCTATACCAATACAGAAGTACCGTCTAACTGTATCTAAGGCTTTGAGCTGAAGTACCGTCCAACAGCTTCTATGTGACAACGAGCTATACCAATCCAGAAGTCTCTCCTTCTATATCTGAGGATCTGAGCTTCGTCTCTCTCAAGTACCTTCCTTATGAGAACTTAGCTCTCTTACACTTACCCTCAGCTTAGTGTGATTCACAATAGTTTATAAGAGAATGATTTATGTGAACTTCTGAACTTTGTTTCAGTCAGTTCAATTACAAACGGATGAGATTTGAATGTTTGCTATGTGAAGGTTGTAAGCAGATTTAGATTTTGTTTACTCTTAAGCACTTGTGTTAGGATTCGGTCACCTTCTCCAGTGGCAGAAATCATCCTTTTATAGAGGGAGATAATATTTTCGTTGATATTAGGACCGTTGCTGGAAATACCGCAGTTGTAACTCAATCTTGTTTCCGTTAATGATCCGTCAAAGAGCTAGTCCAAATTTGATCTGCGCCATGCTGTGTTAGGTTGATTTTGGGGGACCACTTTATGTGGTAGTTATAGGCGAGATTTGCAGAGAAGTTTTCATTCTTGATTTTGTAACAACTTTTATCTTGTATTATGCTTAGGGACAAGGCGCGCGGTGGCATTAAATGCAAAGTCAGCTTTTTAACTTCTTGGCACCGAAAGACTAAGTTGACCTTTTACAATCCTTAGAGGGGCTTTTTAACGATCTGAGTCTTGAGTGATCCTCTGAGATATATAACACCTCTTTTGACTTTACCAGCTTTTGAGCATCTATAGCTCTTCTGACGAAACCTTGTGCATCTGAGGTGACTTCCTTCTGACTCAGACTTTGATACTATATGCTGAGTTATCTTCTGACTCAGTACGTAGAGTACTCTGTTGCAGTCTGCTGAGTTATCATCCAACTCAATAGTCTTTCTTACTCAGTTTGTGACCGTCTGCTAAGTTATCGTCCAACTCAGTACGTACAGTACTTCGTTGTTATCTGCTGAGTAATCGTCTAACTCAGTAAGCTGAGTTATCGTCTGACTTAGTACATGTGGTTGTCAACTGAGTAATCGTCTATCTCAGTATGTTGTGGCTGTTTGCTGAGTGATCTTCTGACTAAGTTCTTCGTGACTGCTTGTTGAGTGATCTTCTGACTCAGTTTTTCATGACTGCTTGCTGAGTAATCTTCTGACTCAGTACAAACAGTTCTTTGTGCTTGTATGCTGAACTTAAAACTTACAAAAACTTCATTATGATTTCAGAACCCAACAATCTCCCTCATTTTGTTGGTTCTGAGTGAAGTCAAGCACAGGATGTACTTTTTTTACTTACTCTCTCATACTCCCTCATAGTCCCATACTTAGGTTCTACTAATACAAGGAAGTCAGTACAATAAAAAGTTGTACTGCTGGAGCAACAATAAAAACTTTTTCATTATTGATGATAATAAGTTTTTACAGTACAATTACAATGGATGAATTCTATTAGAATGGTTTTTCCTTAAGTGCTACAAATTCATCATCTTGATTTTCTTCTTATTGATTAATTTCTATGGCGCTACTAGATGGTTGGTTGGAGATCATTCGCCTTTCCCAGATCTCCTTGAAACTGTGCTTGTCCTTTTCCCTCCACTCAGCACCAACAAGCTGAGCGACCATCTTCTGCTCATCAAGTGTAAACCTCTGGATGACTTCTTGTACGGCCTTTGCATTAGCTTGAAGAGGAGGGATAATCTTCTGAATCAGCCTTGCAGCTTTGCTAGGAACAGAGGGAAAGATGCTTTCAAGGATTACTTGGAGAGCCTTCTGATTCCATATCCACTGAGTGTTTAGCCCATTCGCCAGATACTGTAGGAACGGAACGATCTCACTATCATGTGAGCAGAAGGAGTGGATAGATAAGCCACCAAGCTGATTACTGAGCCCCTCAATGCTTTTCTGAAGGGCCTCTGAAGTGTTTGCATTCCTCGCCACCACTATATCTCCGGCTTCAGTTGTGGTCTTGGTAAGGGCAGCAGCATACTTCTGAATATGTTCCTCCATTTCATCAACAGCCTCATTTTTCTGAGCAAAGGTAGTCTCAGTGTTCTGCTTGTGGGAAATTTCAACAGCCTTAAAGATTTTTTACTTCAATTCCCTCTTAGAATCTACAATAGCCTTGAGACTTTTAGCCTTGGATTCGTTTATATGCTTCAACATCTCATCAAGACTACTTTGGATTCTCCCTTGCTGCCACAGACATAAGGCATTCTGAGTCCTGAGCGCCTGCACCTCACTCTTCAACCCCATGGAGTATTCAGTTATTGTGCGCTCAATGGCAATCCCCAGAGTAGAGATTACATCTGCTATCTGCTTCTGGATTATCTCCTTCACCCCACTAACTTCATTATGGATTACCATCAGCCCCTTCTCACCATCTTCCATTATCTTATTCAATTTTTCAAGGGTTTCTAGGATATCCACATAGTTGCTAAGCCTGGTCTCCATGAGAGGCTGCAGATGTTGGATCAGCTTAGAGCGTATTTGACTAGGTAAAGGAATCTTGTCAGCCCTTTCCATAATGATCTACGGCCTGCTCTGAGATAAGAGTAACACTTTGAGCGAGTTGGCGGTTGAAAGGAGCGAGCTTGAAATCCACTATGGAGTTGTTCAGGCGAAGGGTCATAGTCAGGAGATCTTCAAGAGTCTTCCCGATGTGATGAAGGGATTTGACAGGAACAAAGGTGCTGGGATTTTCTCCCTCAGCAATGTCACCAATCATCCATCCTCTGCTGTCAAGAGACTCATCCCCAAAAATCATTTGCTCCTCAAGTCTGGGGATTAGAGTGATAGAGCTGTTGGGATCCACCATAACCTTTGGTATAGAAGGATGCTGCTGCTGCTATTACTGAGTCTTGGACTCTTTTAAAATCTAAACTTCATCTTCATCACTTATGCCCTCCAGCAGGACTTCATCTCTCTTCTCACCTTCACCATTCTTTTCATCCTCCTCCCTTATATCCTCTGGCCTGATATTGTGTTTGGCAAAGATAGAGTGGGCCATGGTAACGAATTCATCAGTAGGATCTGATACTAATGACTGAACACCTCATTCAGCCACTACAATCCCCTTAGCCGGTTCCTTTAGAAGAGCTGATAGGAACGGGTCTTCCTCTAGCACACTCTCTTTCAGCAGAGATGGCTTATTAGAGTCTTCCTCCTTGTTTCCATTCTTCTCTTCCTTAACCTCATCCTTTTTATCTTCAAGCTTATCATCCTCCTTAGCAGTTTCAGCTTTCTTAGTCTCTTCCTCCTTTGCCTCAATCTCCTTTAATATTTTTTGAGCGATAGATGTTGTTACTTCAAGAGGATTTGTGTCAGTTGTTGGATATCCTCCTGGAGTAGATAAGAATTGTTGTGGTATCTCCAGAGAGGCAGTGAAGAGATGAGATGGATCAAATACTAACTTTTGTTGATCCAGAGAAGGAGATTGTGGCTTCTTCTCCAGCAGGAAGTTGGTAGGATTTGCTACTTTTGGAGGGATTGGACTTGGAACCAATAGAAGATCCCCTAAGGGTAATTCAAAATCCACTAAGGTCCCTTCCAAGACCTTACCATCCACTTCCTTTAAATCATCTTCCTTTGTCTCAGAGGTGCTCTTCTCCTTCATCTTGCTTGTGAATTCTTCTGGAGCAGGTGTCTTCTTTCCTTTTAATAGAGCTTTCTACTTCCTTTGATGCAATCCTTATATCTCCCATAGTTCCTTTCCGAGGAACATGAGTGAAGACATCCACTATGCTTCGGTTTATAGCCTCAACCATGTCATCCTTTTCAGGATCATCCTCTGGAATAACAGTTTCACCATAAGTTTTGGCTTTCTTCTTCTCCTTCTCTTCCACCTATTCTGTCTTTTCTTCCACTTCATCAGCCTCATCCTCACTAGGAATGACCATATTGGTATCAAACTCCCCCCTCTTTCTCTTGGTCAATATGCTTATAGGTTTATTATCCTCTTCATCTCCTGAGCTACTTTCTTCTGAAGACCTTTGCACGTACTGAATTTTGTTCATGGAAAATGTTATTCCTTGAGCCTTCCCTTCAATCACTTCAGCAAGAGTTATTAATACTCCCTCAGTAGCAAGTGCCTTACTTCTACTGATTCTGCTTCTCTTCGCCTTAGGGACTTCTCCCTGTTTCAGCACAGGTTCCCTCTACCTCTTGGGGGAGACTTCCTCAACCCCTTTAACCACTTCACCCTTCTTAGCAGCCCTCAGCTCTTTCTCCCTTCTCTTCTTTATTATATCCTTCTTTAGGGCCTCTTCCCTATCCCACTTCATATCGTAGTCTACCCTCTTATCAAAGGTCTCGCTCACAATCTCACTGCCCATCAATCCTTCTTCATCTGAGTAGTCAATCTCGAATTATGCCACAATTCTACTGATTAAACCATTGAGTGTAAACTTGTGGTGAAGCATGTGTTGCATTATGATAATAGGCCAGTTCACCTTTCTCTTCTCGACCAGATACACCAAGATGCAATGCTCATACCCAGAAATAGCATTTGTTGAATTCATCTTCTGAAGAAGAAGATGAGCCATAATAAACTGTCAATATCTTAGCTCCCAAGGTATGTGGGTGCTGATTTTCTCCCTGAACCATCCTTCTAGCATAAATGCCTTCCTATCATACTGAGTTGTTTCTTCACAGCCTCTTCTTAGAGCAACTCCTTCATCTTTCAAATGTAGCAGCTCAGCTAAATAGGCAGGAGTAATGACTATCTCCTTTCCTTTCACCGTGGTTTTCAGTTCGTCATCGCTTACAGTACACCTTTGAAGGTTTCTGTAGAACTCAGCTACTATCTTTGGGAAGGTTTGCTCTTTTAGCCTCAACCATGTTCCCAACTGATGGAATTCAATGGTGGGTTTAAAAGAGGGTGCTTCAAGGAACGCATTATTTCCCATAAATCGTTGAGGAATGATGGTAGAGGGATTTGACCTGTATAGAATAGGTTTAAAGGTCTTTGGATGGATTTGTATGATTGTTGGCCGTTTAGCACCAGTTTTAGATGATCTGGTTCTTTTGGGTGCCATTTGGAGAAAGGTTTAGAGAATTAGGGTTATTTAAAGAGGATAGGATTTCTCAGAGAATTTTGGAAAAGTTCTGAGAATTTTGGTAAAGTGTTTGGGCGATGAACAGTCTTTACCCTTTTATATAGAAGATTTCAGAGGGATAGAATAGTAATTTGCTGAGGAATAGTGAAAACGGTTTCAGCATTTACCTTCTACCTTTTTCAGTAACCGTTAAGAGTTTAATTGACGAAGGGAAGTGAACAGTTTTAACCAAAAGATCTAGCTTAGGATTTGGGTTTTTTTTTATGAAATTTTGAAATATGGCGTATTTCCCGGGTTAACTCTTTAGAGGATAGTTGTTGCTTCTGAGACTTCTTTCCCTTCTGAGTAATTACATCAGCTGCTGAGCACTGTTCATACTGAGTTGCTTGAATTTATTTTTCTTCTGAGGAAGGCGATGCTCAGAGGTTAGGTAAGGATGTCAGTACACATGCACATCAGTTCCACAACTTCCTTGAAGATAGGATCTCTGATGTTGACGTGCTTCATTTTACTATGCTGAGCTGGACTCTGCTATGCTGAGCTTGATCCGAAGTGATTGAGTGACACAGTTTTCTCCAATCATGTACTCAGCTTCTGTAAGAGATAATTGCGACTGAGGTTTGTTTCTTACTAGATCAAGAAACGATGCAAGAATGACATCCTCCAGTGTAGCTTTTTCTCTTCGATTGACCCCTTCCGTACTCAGCATTAGTGAATCAAGTTTGTACTTGAATGCTCACTTGGTGCAGATACTGAGTTTGTTCTTTGGCGTTGGAATGAGTATCTCGGATATCAGAACTGATTAAGTTCTTCTTGTATAATCATCATTTAGCTTCTACCACATTCTGCATCTTCAACCTTCTTTGGTTCCATGCTGGATGACTGGTCAGCATGCTGAGTGATCTGTCATCATGCTGAGTTGTCCTTTGATGAGGACACGATTCTGAGACATATCAAGAATCAATCTTTCTGGATGATCCTTCTTGGTTCTTATCTCCTTTGAGCAATCATCATGAACAAGTACCTTTATTGCTTCTGGAGAATGTTCTTCATCTCCATGCTGTGTATCTGAACTCAGCTAGCTCAAATGATAGAGTGTGTGAGACAATCTTTACAAAGCTGGCATTCCCATTTCTTTTGCGTCTTAATGAGATGAGTGATATCTCGTCTCCAGTCATATGTCTTAAGCATCCATTGTCTACATGTTGTATTAGTTGACCTTCTGTGGATCTAAGACTTTTCTGCAAAAGTTATAGGTTAGAGTTTTCGAAACCAGTTTCCCTTGGGTTCAAGTGTATTATGAATTGAATCTAGCCAATTATAAGAGTCATAAAAAACATTCTTGAATCTACACATAAGTTACATGATTCTTCTTTCCATAGAAGTCACAGAATATCCTTGCAGCTTCTTTGGCCTTTTCTTTCTTCAAGGTGCTGGAGGAAGGTTTCTGCATAGGTTACCTCTGAGGTGCAGTTTTTCTCCTGGCCAGTGGATCTTTCCAATGCATCTTTTGATATCTTCCCTTTTGATGGCTGATAGGACCATACCTATATTCGTACTCCTTACAACTTCTTTGTTTAAGAGCTAAGGATTAACCCTGATACTTCTTTTGTTGAAGCTTTTACCTCTGAGGAAAGTTCATCTTCTGAGGATGCCCTTTTTGCTGCTGAAGATCTTTCTTCTGAATAGGCTTCTTCTTCTCAGACTTTGATAATCCTAGCAGAGTAATTTTTCCTGATATATGGCCTTCTAGCAATATTACTCCTCTGCTGAGGTTGTTTGCGTTGACTCCTACCAGGAATAGATCTTTCTTCAATTTCTCAGCCTCTGCATCAAGTTCTCATAGCCGTTTGTGCATGGCTTTAGTGGAGTTTTCACTTGTTGAGTCTTGAATACAGAAGTCTTCAACCTTTTCTTCTAGAAGCTTCATGTGCTTCTTGTTCTTATTTACCTGCTTAAGGATTTGTGCAAGTATTTATATAATTTCATTAGGAATGTTGAATTTAGAGTTTACTTCATTTTCTTCCTGAGATGTTTCTCCTGAAGATGATATCTTCTCTGTGCTTCTGTGCCATGACTCCATAGTTGGATGCATATCATCAACAACCATGAACCAGATGTGTGCAGCTTCTTCATCTCCTGAGGAGTCAGCAGTGCTTTCTATTTCGCTGTCACTCCAAGTTACCACCATTGCTTTCTTTCCTTTGTCCTTTCTGAGCTTGGGACAGTTGGGTCTGATATGTCCTTCTTGATGACATTCAAAGAATGTGGTCTTTTCTTCTCTAGGCTTTTCTTCAGATCTTCTGAGTTTCCCTTTTGAGAAGTCTTTCTTTTGGAGATCTAGCTTCTGAGGAAATCTTTCTCTTTTCTGAAGCTTCTGAGAAGTTCTTGAATTTTTCTTCATGAACTTCTTGAATTATTTAGCCAGCATTACAATATCCTCATTGTCTTTTGATGAGCTCTCATTGACTTCTGCTCTCAAGATTATTGCTTTCTTTGCTTCGGTCTTTGCCTTATCTTTCTTTTGAAAGTTCTGCATAGAAATCTCGTGGGTAATTAATGAACCAATAAGTTCATCATACCTGTAAGTTTTGAGATCTTGAGCTTCTTCTATTGCAGTCTTTTTGGCCTGCCATTTCTCAGTTAACCTTCTGAGAATTTTCTTTACTTGGTCATCTTCTGAGAAGTTCTTGCCTAGTCTCTTTAGCTCATTGATGATGTTGGTGAATCTTGCATTCATGCCAGATATTAATTCACCTTCTTCTATCTCGAATAGTTCATAGAGATGGAGATTCTGGTTGATATTTGATTCTTTGACCTTGTTTGTCCCTTCATAGGTTACTTCCAACTTTTTCCAGATCTCCTTGGAACTTTCACAACATAAATTTTTATTATATTCTGCAACATCTGAAGCACAATGTAAGAAGTTAATTGCGGCTGCATTACTCTAAAATCTCTTGATGTCAGAGTCATTATATTCATCTTCAGATTTGGGAGAGATCACTCCATCTACAGTTGATGTAGGAATGTAAGGACCGTTGGCTATAGCAAGCCATGCATACATGTTCTGAGACTATATGAAGTTCTTCATTCTATTCTTCCAGAATGTGTAATTCTGCTCAAAGAACAATGGAGGTATGGTCACAGACAACCCTTCTGGGAGTATCTGTGTGGTCAAGTTACCAAGTAAGTTTATCATGCTATTTTCACCCATAATGATCTTTTACTCTAGATTTGTTAAATCTGTTAGTAGAATACTACTCTGATACCACTTGTAGAACCCAGTAGGGTGTAAAATAGGTCAGAGGGGGGGGTGAATGACTCTTTTTCGAGTTCATTGTTAACTTCAGAAAGTTGCTTCTAAAGTTGCCTCTGAGTAATTGATTATTACTCAGAATCCCCTTTAATTACTATATGTGTTTCAGATGCCGAAATAAATAAACACAAAAGTAAATGAGCAAAGTAAGGAAATGTAAATAGCGATTTTTATCCTGGTTCGGTCGTAGCTTAATCCAGTCCTTGGAAACTTCTATCCAAGATTTAATCCACTATTAACTCTTCTTCTGGTGAAGAGTAAACCTTTTACAAGGCTTTGATTGAAGTTCCTTCAATAGTCTATGCCTCACTGAACTATACCAACGCAGGAGTAACTTCCTCATGTGTCTGAGGCTCTAAGCTGAAGTACCTCCAACAGCTTCTAGTTTTACGAGCTATACCAATCCAGAAGTACCTCCTTCTGAATCTGAGACTATGAGCTTCTCTATCTTCCTGAGCGCAGTTCTCACAAGATCTCTAAGCTTTTCTGCACACCTTCACGAGCTGTACCAATCTAGAAGTCCCTCCTTCTGAATCTGAGGCTTTGAGCTGAAGTACCATCCAACAGCTTGTGTGTCTACGATCTATACTAACACAGAAGTACCTCCTTCTGTACCTGAGGCTCTAAGCTTCTCTATCTTCCTAAGCAACTTCCTCTAAAGATCTCTAAGCTCCCTCACACTAACTTAACCACAGTTAGTGTGTTTATAATACAGCTTTACAGTGGATAGAATGAGCTTCTATAATTTATTTCAGATAGCTCTTTTACAAACAGAATAGTAGTTGAGTGTTTGCTATATATTTATAGAGAAAATTGTTGTGAAGATGTAAAACTTGATTTCAATTGAATCGTTGTTCTTTGCTTCGTTATATCTTCAATGGCTGAAAACATTCTTTTATAGAGGGAGAATGTTTCTGTTGAACTTGGACTGATGTAGAAATTCTTCCCGTTGAGCTTTGAGAATCTTCCCGTTGATCTGTGGAGAATTTTCCCGTTGTAGATAAGTTTACGTTTGAGAAGAATAAGTCTAAATAAGATCCATACCATGATTTCAGGATATGTTTGCTGGTCATTATTTAAATCCTACTATCTTCTTGACTTTTTGTCTTTTTAGGTGGAATCCTGACTTTTTCAGCTTTTTAGGTGGAACATAGTGCAGCGTGTCATTATTGACAGATTGGCTTCCACTATATGGGTGGAACTAATTAATTTATCTTTTGCGTATTTCCAGATGGACTTCCACTGAAGCTTGGTCTCTGGTAATCTTCCACTGCGGTGTTCTTCTGAAATAGTCTATTGTGCTTCTGAGTTAGCAATGTTCCTCTGACGCTTCCTTCTGAGTTATTACTGTGCAGTATTCCTCTGAGGTTGCCTTCCGAGTTACTACTATGTAGTGTTTCTCTAACGCTGCCTTCTGAGTCATTACTTCTCAATTGTGCTTTTAAGTAGTAATGTCCCTCTGACTTCTCTGATCGATGGCTTCTGAGGTATTGCTATATTCTGAGTTATCTTGTGCTTATCTCAGACTCTGATGCTGTATGCTGAGTTATCTTCTGACTCAGTACGCCCAATACCTTGTTGCTGTCTGATCATCGGACTCAGTACATGCAGTAATTTGACTCAATTCTGCTGTCTGCTAAGTAGTCTTCCGACTGTTTGCTGAGTAATCTTCTGACTCAGTTTGTGATGACGTTGCTGTCTGCTGAGTAGGCTTCTACACTCAGTCTGTTGAGTAGTCTTCTTCAACTCAGAACTAAGAAAACTTCACTTCATGATTCTCAGAATCCAACACTTTAAACCAATTACAAGCTTTCTAACTGTAAATCAACCATTCAAAGTGTATACCATATTAACATTTTACCCCTATAAACTGTAAATGCAAAGTGTAACCCGACCATTCTGTCCCAAACCATTTTTAAAGTGTGAAGCATACCATTACCTTTCCTATTTTAAGCTCTAAAACCTACTATAACATTAAACCTCATACAATTCTGTCTTCAACCATTTTTTAAGTGTCAAGGCAACCATTCAATGACTTCTCCAACTAATGTATATGTCAATTACATTACCAACACTTAGTTGGTGACAATGAAAGTTTATACTTTTAATAATCACAGAACAACTTCAAAGCCTCTCAAATAAGCACATTTTCTCTTTGTAACAACCATTTTTTTCATTTTTTCTCCAAATGCCATCATTTTAACTCAAACCCTAATTAAAAATGAAAATGAAAATCAAAACTAAACAATGAACATTATGGAGAATGCTTTTACCTTCTTTTTCGGCCTTCTTCAGATGCCCTTATGAAAAAAATTCAGCACCCAAAGTTCAAACCACCAACTGATGAGAAAGGAGAAGTATATTACGGGGAGAATGCGTAGGATTTTGAGTAATTACTTGAAGTGGCTTACTTGGTAGAGGAAACCGATTTTGTCTGGTGTTAAATCGAAGTAAATATGTATGAGAATTGAGCAGTAGGTTTGTTGGAGAAGACGAAGGGGAGAAAGTTTGAAGCTTTAAATGCGTCTGAAAAATTTTGCCTTTTATAGTATTGCCCAAAAGTGAGTTTCCGATTCTACCCCTGGCCACGTCAGAAATTTTGACGGGGTCAGCCAAAAAATCGTTATTTGATAACGATACTATTTCACAAGCCCCTTTTGAAACCCTAAATAACACATGATCTAATTTGAAAATAATTTAAACCACATGATACTTTTTTAAGGTTTACCCTTTAAAATACGATGGTTAACTTAAAAACTCATAAAGTGTTGATGCATGTTGGGCTGGGCCTCGACATGGCAAACCCAACCAGCTAGACGGATATACTTAGGCCGTCGATTAGGTGTAAATTTGATAATAGGAAAAAAGGGGAGGTAGGAAGGACATGGTTATAAAACAAGGGAAAACCTAAGTTGATGTCAAACACTAAGGTTTCCCCCTCCCCAATATGGCACTGAGTTCGGGTCTTCTCAGCAGAGCCTCTTCTTCTCTTTTTCCCCTCCCTACCCGTTCGCTTGGATCTTCTTCCGCCCTTCATCTTCACAACCGCCTCTTTGATTCCCTGTTTCTTCCAATCTCGATCAGCTCTGCTAGCAGTCCCTCTCTAGAAACTTCTGAAAGATCCCC
>CATIWQ010075217.1:0-21961 GCA_949673415.1 Euphorbia schlechtendalii | reverse complement strand
TAACTTCTGTCTTATTTTTAACTTTTAAGTTAAAAAAAAGTTATCAGAAACACTTCACTGTCTGTCTTATAAGTTAAAATCTCCTTAAAAGACACTTTTAAGTTAAAAGTTAAAAATGAGAAGTTTTGAGAAACACCCCCTAACTTTTCTTTGTTCTTTTAAAAATTCTCTGCCCTCCTTTTCTTTTAGTTTTTTAATTTGAAAAGATTTTGAAATAAAATTTAGATCTAGGAAACTGTGTAAATAAAAAATGGAAAATGTGGTTTCGAAAACAATAAATTCAAGCAAGAATTACTTCAGCCCGATTAAAGTTGACAAATTTAACCGTATCACCTGAATTTTAAAGATTTTAAGGTCAAAACTTAATTGAAGGACTATTTAATTTAGATGCATGCAAATGACGACCCAGTACTGAAATAGAGAGGGGATTAGACATTAATGAATATAATTAGAAAAATTCATTGCAAAGCAACAAACACAATGATAAATAATAACTTCAATTGATTTTGAGATAAATAATAATGAAAACGAGAATTAAGAAAATTTGTTTTGAAGATTTATAGTTTGGAAAGTCAAAAACTTATGTTATACTTAACTTTAGAATAGTTTCACTTATAAAATAAAATATTGATGGTACGTAGTAATATGTAATAAATAGTATACACACACATTATATGTAATTGAATATGCAGTGGTCACTACACCATAGATCAACTATAGCACTAACCAAAAATCGATGCATAAATACCTTAAAATGTTGCAATAGATACTGGGGCAACTTTTTTTAAAAGTTATGGGGTTGCTTTTTTTGCCGTGATCATAGGTACCTGCTGCAACATTTTTTTAAACTGTAGCAACGTAAATATAATTCGATGCTTAAAACACCTGTTACCGTTATTTGCAACCTTTTTTGTAATTGCAACGTAACCTGAAAAGTGTTGCAATCACTTTTTTATATTACACATTGTTTGCCGAGCAACCACTTTTGTGTTATGGCAGAGACTTACAATTTACATTTAATGAGTGTGTGTATATATATAGCACCATATATATTTATACATTTGAAATACTAATTAATTGCATACAATTTCAATAACAAAAAATTCAATATTAAGAAGCAAGTAAAGGTAACATCTTGAATTCTTGATACACAAAAGGTGTACCAAATTACACAAATAAGTTCTTAAGTTCATAGTACCAAAGTACACAAACATATAAACAAGTTCAAAATACAAACTAAACAGCCCATAATACAAAATACAAACTAGACATCTTCGTTTTCCCCCTTCGTTTTTTAGGTGCACATTGACCTTCACTTGCATCTGTCAATTGAAAACCCAAATGATTCTTTACTCTAAGTTGGAACAACAATAAATAAATAAGAAAAGTAAACGCAAAAATAAGATATATTTGACAACCTAAAGACATTTCATTGTTATGAGGTTCAGACTCAGGCAATACAGGCTTCTCAATTCCTTATCTTTATTTTGTTGTGCCCGAAAAGATAAATATGCAGCAACAGACCTAGGGACAGTTTTCTTTTCATCTGTGCTTTGCCATGGTAAGTGCTACAGCCTCCTCTACCTACAAGCAAATAGAAAAACTATATAAAAAAAAAAGTAATGGTAATTGTACAGAATTTGTGAGCTTCGAGAGTGTTGGGCTTGATAGATGACCTTTAGAACAAGACTTGCTCGACAGTGCATGACTAATATCTCCACTTTTCTTTTCTTTTCTATTTATCATTTCTACCAATGCATACAAAGTATATGAGTCTTGTCTTAATTTAGTTTTAGTTATTTAAGGAAGTGCATACTTTGAACAATAGCAAAACACAACAAAATAGTCTCCTCAGATGAGCTTAAATAATAAGTAGATATGCACACAAGGGATATGAACCTTATCTAAATTTAGTTTTAGTTATTTAAGAAAGTGCAAGATTTGAACAATAGCAAAACACAACAAAATTTATGCACTGCAAAGGAATAGAAAAATATGGGCAACTTTTTGGATACATAAAAAGTGATGGAACCGTTGGAGCAAGAAGACGATAAGATTGCAAACTAACCTCCTCCTGAGTACCTTCCAAGTCAGAATCCATACTTTGATTTTCCAGGGTATCAAGTTGTATGCCATCATGTGGAAGTGATTTTACTCCTTCAAAAGCAAAATCCTGCTGAGCTGAGAATGATACGCTAAACCACATAAGATATAACACCGGAAAGCTACAGGATAAATGAAATTCTTATGTAAATGGATTTGAGAACCAAAGCTTTTGAAAACTAAGATTATATGCTCAGCTGCAAATCAAACAGCTAATTTACATCATCTAAGAAAACATAAAGGTACAATTTAGAATGAGAAAAGAAAATCATGACATTGAATATTTCAATATATTGAACAAAAAAGTATTTATAATTGCAAAAGACAAAAACTATACATGGAAAATCAGAAACTTTATAAAAACAAGTACCTTGAGCATCCAGTATGTTGTCCACAGAGACACCTTCATCTTCATTTCCATCTTCACCTTTTTCTTCCTCTTCTTCATCATAGTTCTCATCATCAAACACGGAAGTTGTGGGCGCCAATGTTACAAGATATATTTCAGAAGAAAAATATTCCTTCTTTGGCAACAAATAATCCTCCTCACCAATAGTTTGAACTTCTGGTCCCTCATACAGTTCATCAAAATCTGCATAATCAACTGCATCTTCATTCTTCGCATCATAATCTAGCATCAGAAATTCCCATTAAATTCACAATCATATTAAGCAGCCAAAGATAGAAACATTGCCAAACTAAGAGGCTAATCCAAGTTATGCTACAAACAAAGTTCCAACCGGGCCTTTCTCCAAGTAATTTTTACTCATCCTCCCCAGAAACAAATTAAAAGAAAAGAATAGCTGTAATGCAAGTGAGATAAAGCATAGTGGAAACAAGGAAGATCTGAAATATACCAGTACGAGTACGATAAGATAAACAATTCTAGTATAATAAAACCCCATCAAACACGTCAAGAATATCTCTAGTCAGACAGTCTATGAAAAACAAACTTTGAAGGTAAAGAAAGATAGCAAATTTCTGCAGAATTGAGCTGCTAAAATCAGAGCAGAGAATTTCACACCAATGCTCAAATTCTTCAAAATAATCTTTCTAAAAGAAATAATAACAATAAAGTTTCCACTTCACACACACAAACAAGAATCCTCTGGTACATCTATTGACACTTCCTCCTTTCATTACTTCCTAAATTCTCTTTCGATAAAGATTTATGATGCAGAAGGCATCCCAGTTGCAGCTACACTTGTTACGCCTTTCCCAGTAAGTTCATGTATGCTACTACATCAATCCTTAAAGTTCTGATGGTATCTCACCATATTTTAATTGAACATATACAAATTATAGTTCAACTAGAATGAATTTTCAGCTTCTATTATTAATATTCCAAACTATTAACCAGTTTGGACAGAGACTCTGTTCAGAGCATTTACCAGATAACATAAATAAAAGGATGAAACACAGAAAAGCAACTTAGAAATAAATTGATTAGTTAAGAAAAAAAAGATACAAACAGAACATCAATAATTGCATAAGATATATTTTCCCAGCAGACATCACCTTGTTCTGCAGCATCAACTGCTGTCTGTAAGGATTCAATTGACAACTGAAAAAACAATACAATTAATGCCCAGACATGAAAGGAAAACTTAGAGACAATCCAGAAAAACTGCTAGTGGTTTTTAATACAAAGCCATCTCCTGAAATAACATTGAGTACCAGAAAGCTAATGCATATAATCATATTAACATACATCAATATCTGCCAACGATGTACCCAACTTGTTAGCTAGGGCAGCAAGATGCTCCTTTGCGTCCTGAAAAAATGCAAATGTATTTATAATCAACACTGATTATACCAAACAATGAAATATCATATTCTCAAGCACAAACAAAAAACATTAAAAAGACTAAAAAGGACAAATGCATAATAAAGTAAGAGGCAGACGTTTACCACTGTTAGAACAGCTAGAAATCATTGCCTAGAATAAATAAATTATTCATGTCCGACTCAAAATGAAAACATCATAATATCGAAAAAAAAGAACTAGCACCATTCGTTCAAAGATAACAATAAAATATTATAGATCACTATTGTAACGAGATGCTCGTAATGTTACCTCATCAAGGTAATCAACCTCAATATCACCAGAGTGGTCAACATTCCCAAACACAAACCCCAATAACCCATTACCCCCATCTGGTTCCTCATAATCTTCATCATCAGCTGTTAAATTAATCGAAGGCAACATTAGAATAGAACACTCAGGAAAAGGGGGAAGTAATAAAACTATTTTTTTGCATTACAGACAGGTTAACATGCTTTCATTATAGGGATGTCAAGAATTGTTTCCTGGAAAGGATTTAAAAAATCTCAGGATCGGAAAAAACAGTTAACAGGATTTTGGAAATGAGTCAAGTGACCATGCTCAGTAGTCAGTAAAATGGTTAATATTATCCCGTTAAATCATCCCAGCTTCTAGTCATCCTTTCCGACAAGTAATAGAGGAAAGGTCAAGCTTTAGAAGAATATACACTCCAGGTTCCTAAAGCAAGAGCTTATTTGGTCATGATTTTCCATATAGTCAATAGTCAATAATAATGACTTGTTGCTGAAACAGAGACTAAGAAAATGCCATGCGATACATTATATATTTTACCAAACTTTAATACTATTGGAGATGAGTGGAGAATCCCACCTCAAAAATACATAAGAATAAAGTGTAGTATATAAATGGTGTAGATTGGACTTTAACACAAGCCAATTGATTTTGTGTTAAATGGGTTCAACCCAATCTACACAACCTTCCGATGTGAGATTCTCCACACATTTCCAACAATTACCACTCATAAAAAAACAAGCGGAACTAAAATTAACTATCATCTTTATAGTACTTCAAAGACAAAAACCAAAGTTCAAGAATCAACACTAAACTATCTGTTTGAAGCATGATTCTATAATTTATATGCGCAAGCTGAAGTATTTTTAATTTTAAGTTACTTGTGCAGTACTATATTCCACCAAAGTGCCAATATGCTGACCAGAACCAATAATATTAAAACGAAGGTTTTTCACAATGTACTTCAAATAGTTTAGACAATAGACTTGTGTTACATCGTATTGATAATATATACTATCATATTAAGCAACCACTGACCTTCATCCCGTCCATCCTGGGAAGAAACACCAGACTCGTAAGAAATCATACTGTATTGTTGCCCTACAATGTAGATAACCAAAAGTAAGACCGCGGCAACAAAAAAAAATGATACAAAAAAACCTTAGCCTTTAATTGCTAGCAGCAATAAAACTAAACTAAATAAGAAAAGTAATTGAAGGGTTAAATGCTGTTAGGTCTAAAGTTTGCACAGGTAAGCGAGCTAAGAACATAATTTAAACAAAATGAAAAGTAAGCAATTAAGTGTCAAGCTTTTAGCCCTAAACTAAAGTTTAGGCTGACAAAACTGTAAATAATCTAAGAACTAAACTACGGTAACTTCGGGGTCAAATATCTAGTTTTGTTTCGCCTAAAAATAATATTTTCAATTTATAACTTTGAAATAGAGAGAGATGAAAGATAAATCCAGAGACGGAGGGAGTGTGCAACCCCGGCAGTTGAAATCCACAACCCTCCGCCGAGAGATTAAAAGTTGAGGAAACAGCCTGGGAACCCCAAATTGGCTACAAAATAAAGATTCTTAGTTGAGGAAACCTATATTCAGCATTCCGAGTACGATTCACAATAGAATCGCTGAAATTTTTGACAGAGCAGCAGAACTTCAAAATTGACGATAAATAACACATAGGAGAAGAAGATAACAGATTACCTGATTCAGAATATAGAATCGGACTGAGATGGAGAATGGCCGATGAGAGAGGGGAAAGAGAGGGAGAGCGAACCAAATATTTCGAATTGAGGTGTGTTTTATAGACCAATTTTTTCCAGCCAATTACGTGGAACCGTTTTTCTCGTAATTTTACTCCAACAATCTTTCTGATTTTCAATTCCTTATTTTAGATTCCAATAAATTAATAATATTTTATTATTATTATATTAATCTATTTACATCAAATCTATTCCTAATAATTAAAAAAATATTAAATACATTAAATTGAATCAAAATTAAAAAAAATATTAATATAATAACTATTCTTTAAAATAAATTCTCCATGTACAAGAAATCCCATTTCAAAAATACATTGGTTGTCATTCACTAAAATCATTGTAAGTGACCTTTATTTACAGATAATCTTTAATTTTTGGTCTGGGGTGGGAAAAGGTTAAAAAGGCCGAGAAAGAAGCCCAAAAGAGAAAATGGTAGAATGGGCTGAGGGACCGAGAGGGAAGAAACCAGAAAAACTGGAAGCTTGAAGAAAGATGCCTCTTCATCTACCACTCATAGCGTATAGTTGCCGCAATTGTGTTCCTCCTCTTGCTCGCTTCTTTTACTCTTCTCTCCCTTCTTCTCATCATCATCATCCCCCTCTTTGTTCCTCTGCAAATTACTCTTCTTCGTTTTCCTCTTTCTCTTCTTTCCATTTCCCCTCCCGACTCCGCTCTCTCCTCACGGGCAACTCTCTTTTCTTCCGGATGGAGGTATCTATACTCTTATCTCTTATTCGCTCTCTATTCTGATCTTGATTTTTATGTGAATTTTGTTTGAATTTGTGTGTTTGTGACTGTGAGTGTATTTGCTATGAAAGATCGGAATTATGGACTCTGATTTGTTTGAAGCTCGAATTGTTTGTTAATCTAATTTTAGTTTGCCTGTTTAGAGTTGGAGCCTTTTTAATTGTATGAATGTTTTGTGTTTTGCTTCAATTCATTGTAGAAATTTGCGTATTTGGATTATGTCGTGTGTATTTTTCAGGGAAACTTGTATAAAGTTGTCTGTACATACTATGGCCTAGCTGCCATTGTTAGTGCTGGGGCCAGCTGCTTGACTAAAGGTACCCAAATTTGCACAATCTCCAGCACCCTGCGTCTTCCAACAGAAGCCATGAATAATAATATAGAGGTTATCTTTCTGATAGATCACAATGCAGTTTATGCTTAGGGGTCTAAGTATTGTGGTTATGGCGATGCATCTTCCTATAGTATTTGCAATTGTTCTTTCTGTTTATTATGGTTTCTATTATTGTTTAAATTTAGTTGGATCATGTTGTGTTTTTCTGGTTTGTTAAACTTAGATCTAGGCTTCATTAGACTGAATGAACATCGAATTTGCTTCTTCACTTGGCATTTTGCAGCGATTCTGGACTGGAAATGGCATCAATAAGAACAAAGCAATGGTAGAGCATTTGCAGCGTTACGGAGTGATAAGCTCCAAAAAAGTGGCTGAAGTAATGGAAACTATTGATAGAGGTCTATTTGTACCAGACGGGACTCCAGCTTATGTTGATAGCCCAATGGCAATAGGTTACAATGCCACAATTTCTGCGCCGCACATGCATGCAACATGTCTCCAGTTGTTGGAGAAGCATCTTAAACCCGGCATGCATGCTTTAGATGTTGGTTCAGGTGCTTTTCCTATTCATGTTTTATCATACTTGTTTAGCTGTGCAATGCAACTAATCTTTTTTGGTCATCTAAGCATAATAGCTATTTTGGTGTTCGTTCTTTAGCTCTTTATGAAACTGCAATTATGTTTTTGGCTAACAGTAATCATAATTTTATGTGTTTTTGTAGGTACTGGGTATTTGACAGCATGTTTTGCTATTATGGTTGGGCGTGAAGGCCGTGCTGTTGGAGTGGAACATATTCCAGAGCTAGTAGCTTCTTCAATCAAGAACATTGAAAAAAGCGAAGCAGCTCCATTACTCAAAGAAGGATCCCTCTCAGTGCATCTTGGGGGTATGCTTTTGATACATGCAAATTTGGAATGAATTTTGTAGCTTTCCTGCCTCCCAGTTCGCAAGTTCTTATGGTTCTCTTGTGTCAAAATTTATAATATCTACACTTAGGTTCTTTGTGTATGCGTAAAAGGCATGTTCAGTCGGTAGTTCATATGCGATCTTAATTTCCTCGTTTCCATATTCATATATCTCTGTTGTTTGTGGTTATATGTTTCGCCTTTTGTGGTGTTCGGTTACGCGGTTGAGTCTTTGACTTGCTGTAACAAAATTCAATTTCGTTTTATTATTATTTATTAAATCGACGTTCATAATCAACATTTGTGTAATGTTGATAGATGGTAGACAAGGTTGGGCCGAGTTTGCACCTTATGATGCCATACACGTTGGAGCAGCAGCACCAGAAATCCCACCAGCACTAATAGAGCAGTTGAAGCCTGGGGGCAGGATGGTGATTCCAGTTGGTAATGTATTCCAGGATCTTAAGGTTGTTGACAAGAATGAAGATGGTTCTATAAGTATCTCCAGTGAAACATCGGTTCGCTATGTTCCTTTGACTAGTCGGGAAGCCCAACTTCGTGGTGAATAATAAGATGGGAATCCTGATATCATGTTCTATTCTCATCTAGAGCATATGGTGGATGAGAGAAATAACTGTGTTTGTTCCATTGCTGGCTTCTTGTGTACCTTTCAAGTCTTTGTACAGCTTGTATAGGAAATAATAATAATAATAATAATGCTTCAAATTCAGTTTCGTCTCACAAATTTCCCCCCGAAGTCCTAAAGCTCAATCTTGTCCATCATCAATGATTCCCCAAGTGGCAGTAACACAACTCCAGTGGAGTTAAGAACCTCTTTAAGATCAAAAAGCTCATAGCTGCACTGTGTTTCGGCTGTAAGAAGTAGAAATGATAAACTTAATCATGTTCACTTCAAATTCTGTAGCTGAATTTAATTGAAATTGAATTTATTTCAATGTAAATTTATAATTATAGATATGGTTGAATTAAAATAAATTGTAGTCCAAGAAAACAAAACTTTAATTTCCAAAGTTTCAATGACCGAGAATCTTAGCCACATTTGCGAACACCATGAAACATATTCAGGGAAATTACAATAGTTATCTCGTAATTTTAGGAGCAAGATAGGCAACATTCTTGGCTGCTTCATATATCCCAAAGAAAATCTTTAAAACTAGCTAACCAAATACTATGTCAAAAAAGAAAAACTGATTGTATAGCTAAATCACATCACATCAAAAGGAGCGCCTTGGTCTTTCCTCAGCAACATTGACTCTAATTGCCCTCCCATCCATATTCTGCAAGACCAAACACAAGTAACACAATAAGTACCATAATTTTCAACAATTCATTTTCTTTAACTTAATTGTAATGCCTGGCCAGATTGTGACTAAATTCAATAACTTAGTTACTGTCCACATAACAGTAACAACATAGCTTAGGGAGATAAAAACAGCATTCTCACTTACCCATCCATCAAGTGCATTAATAGCATCATTCATCTCAGCTTCAGTGGACATAGTGACAAAGCCAAAACCACGAGACCTGCCGCTTTCCCTGTCATAAACTACCCGAGCATCCACCACCTTACCATGCTCACTGAATACCTGCTCCAACTGGGCACTATCGGTGTCCCAGGGAAGGTTGCCCACATACACTCTAAACGAGGTTTTGAATGCGCGAGGGGCACGTTCTGGCCTTGATCCTCTGGGAGCGGCCTTGTTTACAGTCAACAGCCTTCCATTCAAGTCCTGTTCAAATGCAAACAACATACAATACAATCAATTTAAAGGAAAAGCAAAAGATAAATTGGAGTATGGCGAAATTACTGAAAAGGCTCAACCTTACTATTATTCGGACCAATTTTTTGTATGGTGAAATAGTAAGGTACTTATGCCCATGAAAATCAGTAAGCATACAATAAATCTTTGTCATTTCAATGAAGTGAACCAGATGGCAACATTTAACGCTTATTGGGAAGTAGACCACAAAACAAAATATAGGGTTAAGAACCAATTGCTGGAATAAAAAGACTGGCATCTCCAAGTAGATGCACATAGCTGCCCACATACAAAAACCTACAAGTCTTCACGAATTGTCATGCATATTCTATGCAGTAAATACTTATATTACAATTGACAAGTAACTTATTAACTTCCTGACTACCATAACTAAGAAATATATCTCAACAAAATAAACAGAAAAGTTCTAAGCAGTTCCAATGAGTTAAAAATTGGGAAAAAAAAACCCATTGCGACGAGCCTTTGTCACACAACTGCAGACAAACTGATTATAGATATACTGCATGTTTCATAAGGCTCTATTTGATTTCAAACATCTTGTACCACCATGGGAAAACTCATTAATTTGGGAGAAACTACATCACATTCTAAATGGATTATTAGAACCTCACTCCACAGTTTTCAGCCAGCATGTTCAAAAAAGCTTTATCTGTAAGTAAAATAAACAACATAACTAGATGTCTAGAATCAATATGCTGACTTTAATTCCTTCATAGAAAGTTATAGTGTACACAGTTAGATTTATTTTATTTCAAATTTGAAGTTAAAATAAAGAATAGTGTATTTCCCAACAAGATATATTCACTTCTTGACTTTGTAGTCTGCACTAAAAGATCCTTCAAAGAGCTATTGACTTTCTGGTACCGCTAGCTCTATAATAAAGATGAAGGAAAAGAGAGAAGCAAACTTACATAACGGTTGAACCTATCTACGGCCTTCTCTGCTTCCTCGACTGAACTCATAGTCACGAATCCAAATCCTCGACTAGTATCAGATGGCCTGTTGTATATAACCTAAAAAAATCCGCAATGGCACAGAAATACATATATCAAACCTCCAATTATCAGTCAATAGAGTAAAAACAGTCAAAATACATATAGTTCTTTACCTCGGCAGAAAAAACGGTTCCAACCTCCTCAAATAACATAGCAAGCTTCTCACTATCAACATCATAAGGCAAATTCCCAACAAAAAGCTTGGCATCCTCATTCTCTGGTTCTTCAAAGCCCTCATTGTCTGGTTCTACAACTTCTTCATCGGAAGCTTCAACAACAGAATCCTCGCCCTCAGCATCCCAATCAGAAAGCTGAGCTTCAGCATCACTAGGCTGATTATCCCAGGCAGAATCCTCTTGTTCGGAATCGGCAAAGGTAACAGTGGTATCGTTATCTCCCTCTTGCTGAGCCCAGTCAGAAGTCTGAGCAACTAAGGGGATAATAGATTTGCGATAGGCAGTGGAGAGGGAAAGGGGGCGGGAGAGATGAAGATGAATAGGTTTGGAGGGAATTGGAAGGGAAGGTTTTGAAGAAAAGAGTGAACGGAGTGAAAGAAGGCATGAATCCGCCGATTGTAGAGGTTTGAGGGAAGATGTTGCAGTGAAAGACATTTGGAAGAAGAGAATTGAGGAGGGAAGAGACGAGAGGAGAGTAAAAGGACACCGCAGGCGACCAAGTGAAAGAGAAGACAGGGGTAAGGGATAAATCGGATATTTCACTGGATGGTCCATATTCGGCCATTATGGGCCTATCAAGGGCCCATTCCTCTATCCACCTCACGATTTATAGCAAGTAATTAATTTGTAAAATGAAAAATATTATAAATGAGAAAATCACTTTGATATATTTAATAATTAAAGTGATAGTTTTTTTATAATAAAAAATTGTACACAATTGCTCTTGCACTAGAAAAAAAAGAAAATTCTTCACCTTCTCCCAATGTCTTTTTAATTTGAGATATTTAATGATCAATCCTAACCACTAATCTAAGACATAGATCATATGTGCTGGTTAAACTAATTTATTGTAAACTTACAAGTGGTTGATTTTAGATAACATATGATCAACCAATAAGTTGTAAAAGCTAAAAGCTATGAATGACTTAAAATGGTAATTAGGTGACCAATGTCTTAATATATTAGTCATATAGAAGTTATGATTCTAGAGGTCACGGTTTCAAGTCACAACAAGTGAATTTTTTTCTATTTAATAAAAATGTAATTGCATAATTTTTAAAAAAATTATTCTTTATTGCATAGAACTTTTACTTTTTTTTAGGTGATTGGAGCTCGAACTTAAGACCTCAGTTTCTTTCTTCACTTTTGGAGCATAGACAGGGGCAGCACCGGGAGGTCGTGGAGGGTCAATTGACCCTCTGACTGCCAAGAAACACCCCTGATAGAGGTGTATACAGCACTTGTAATATGGTTTTTGATAACCTTTCATGACCTCCAAACCCTAACAAGTGAAGAAGACAGAGAGCACAATTAGGCTTTACTCCCATTTCTTACGTTAGCCCGTTAGGAAACTCCATCTTTTTACAATTGGCCCTATTTATATAAGGGTTTTTTTATATAAATACCTAATATGATGTATCAGTTTCATGGTTGCACTCAGCCAATTAATAAAATACCCCAATCAGATAAACTAATTAATAAAATACTCCTTTTTCAAATTTATATAACCCCCTCTAATAACTACCGTATCTCCACTAATTAATACACCACGATTTGCGAAACATTCATAGGAACAATTCAAATCAATTTCAACCTTCTTCAAATACTTTTCTCTATCGTTTATAGAAGATAAAATCGCAAAGAAGGAATCGGTTCAACACTTGTGAGACTCTGCATGCAACGGGAGAGATAAAACTTATACCTGTTTCCACTCTTATTCATCGCGATTCAACACCAATAAATCGATTAACTTTGCAAAATCAGAAAAGGGATCTGCAGAGGCAAAGATAAACGACAACGGGGTTGAAAAAAATCGATCAGAGCTTTCTTTTAGAAAGTAAGTTTTCTATTTTGAGATTATTTCGAAAGTGTATGGTGTATATGGGTTTGAAACTCATTCAAAAGAATTCCTTTGTCAGATTATATTTTCTAGGGTTTCTTTGGTACTAAATATCATCAAATATCTTTTTTTTGGAAAGTGTATGGTTTATATTGTTCGGATTCCCATTGATTGTGGTAAACATCGAGATTCTGAGCATGAATTTGATTCTAACTATGGTTTTGTTGGAAGTGCATGATTTATATGGTTGGGGTTTGATTAAGGGGTTTAATCAGAATTTGAATCTAGGGGTTATGAAAATGGTTTTAGCACATGTGTATCGGTTGTGTGGTTGTGTATAAGTTGCCTATGTATAGGTTTTTAAATTGTTTACAATTGTTATTTTGAAAAATGTATGGTTTATATGGTTGGGGTTTGTTGTGACTGTGCATATTTGGATTGATGTGTATGGGTTTGACTTTTGTTGTATGGTTTTAAATGCATAATGTGTATAGTTCATTTTGAAGTGTATGAGTTTTGCTTCTGTTGTATGGTTGTAAATGTATAATTTCTGTAGTTCATATATATAAGAGTGTATATGTTGGGCTACTGTTGTATGGTTGTAATTGTATTTATATTATTAAGAACTATCGATTATGTGAAATTGATTCGGTTTAATATGGGTTTTGAGTTATTATAGCTGCAGTTGAGAGAAATAATTCCAACTAAGGAAGAAATAAAGGAGTTATCGCTGGAACAAGATGAGAGAGCAGAGATGGACATTGATGGAGGTGATGAATCAAGGGGGAAAGAACGAGTAGAGAGATTGGTTATGATATTGATGTGCAAGGAGATCAGATCGAAAGAATGAACGACTATGGTGAACAAGGTGAAACAATCTTGAGAAGCCTAAAAGGTTATTTAGCTGAACAATATGATGAAGTTAATTATGATATCAAGACCATGGGTTGGAGACTAAGCATCAAAATAGACAGAAAGTTTAATGAGTTGCAACAACTATTGACTCAAAATGGAAAAAAGGTACATCTATGTTTTGATTTTTCAATATTAGTTAGCTGATTAAAACAGCAACAATATGTTCTAAGTGTATGCTTTTGATACAGGTTGTAAACGCGAATAAGTGATTCAGACAGAGATGACGACGATGACGATGGTAGTTAGAACAATGATGAGGATGAATATGGTGATGATGACCAATTCAATGATGGTGATGATGAGCAAGTCGGTGATGGTGATGATACAAACTGATGTAGCTCAACAAATCGACTGGTATGCATTTTTTAATCTTTACATCTATATTGCAAATACCATGATTATAAATGACATTATAAAGCATTAATCAAGCGAACTTTTGTTGTAGCGATTGTGGGCTATTTGTTTTGAGCTTTGCGAAATATCTAATAGAGCAGCGAATGATTCCAAGTGAGCTCGATGTTCAGGTTCACAGGGCAAGACTCGCCTTCAGTCTGTTTTTTCATGGGAAAAGAAAATCCGACAACAATGAAGCTAGCGATGAAGATTGAGTGAATTGATTGTTAATCCTGAATTGAACTGATGTTACACATTGAACTGATATTGTTTTTTTAAGAATTTTCGAATATGGTTGTTAATCATGATTTTTAAGATTTTTGTTAGGTGCAGTCTTCTACTGCTATACATTTGACAAGTACATTTAACCAAGAAACAATTCTATCACTATACATAGTATATAAACATAACCATACAACAGTAGCCAAACTCATACACATTTTCAAAATGAACTAAACACATTATACAATTACAACCATACAACAGTATCCAAACCCATACACATCAACATATATGAACTATACACATTATGAAATTACAACCAGACATACAGTAGCAAATCCCATACACATAAAAAATGAACTGTACATATTATGCAATTACAACCATACAACAACAGCAAAACCTATGCATATCAAAATGAACTATACACAAGTGAAACATCCTATTGTTAATGGTATAATCATAATATTGTTAAATATTTGGTTAATGGTATAATCATCATATCATTAAATATTACCGTAAAAGTAATTACTAAGAAATTACCGAGGACACGACCTTTTGACTTTAAATTGAAAATTCTTTTTCAAAGGAAACAAACCCAGTGCGTGTTTCACATTATTTGTGTCCCTAAACATTTGACCCACAGCTACATTTTGGATATTGTAATATGAAATTATGCCATTCAATGTTGTGGTTTAGTCACCAACAACTGATTCACTTGAAACATGCATTTCCTCCATTGTTTTGTTGGTAAACAGTTTTATATATAAATCATGAACATCTCCCCCTTCGATGCTATCTTCATTGTGCTCCAAAACATTATCAATTCTCGCTTGTATATTGATACGACGTGGTTCATCAACAACTGCAAAAAGTAACAACAATTAAAATTGTATTATAATGTTTGGACACATTTGAACTAATACCTATAGATAAAAGTTAGTAACCATACACATCCTATGCGCAAAAACCATACACATTTTGATTTATGAATATAATCAGTATACTACTGCATAGATGTGTATAAACTATACATCGTACATAATGAAAACAAGCATGAACAATTACAAATGTATTATAATGTTTGTACACATTCGAACTACTAACTATACATACATGTGATAAACCATACACATTCTAAGCGCAAAATCATTCAAACAAAACAAAACCATTCAATTATTTTCGTAATTTAAAGGTAAAATAGAAACACTTTTGTTTGAAAAATAGTACCAGCAAGATGCACAGGTTCATTCATCATTAAAGTTGTAAAAAGTGAATACTCCATTGGATCATCAGTGCGACATTGTGACTGTAAATAAAATTGCAATGACATATCATCGACAATTTTCATTGGATTTGATCTAGAACGAAGCTGAAATTGAATCAATAAATTGACTCTCAATAGATCTAACATCAAACTGTCAAAAATAACAGACTCCAATTCTCTAAAACTCGGATTTTTTTGGATAACAATTTCGTAATCACTGTAATCAACGAAATCCTTCTCGGGAGTCCAGTAACTATCGTGATATATAAGAATATCAATTTCTTCCATTACAGATTAATGGAAAATCGAAAGGGAGAAACAGAGAACAAGAAGAAGCAAAAGTCGTGAATTAAAGATGGGAAGAACAATTTTTTCCGTGAAAAAAAATAGAAAACCAACGAGAAAGAAACAAACAGAATAACATGAATTTAAGATGAGAAGAACAATATTTGCAGATGAACATGAAAAGAATAAAGAACGGAGAACAAAGGAGGAAGAAACAAACGAATAACGTGAATTCAATATGAAAAAAAATATATTTGTTGATAAGGGAGAATCTTACAAAATAACGTGAATTCAATTTGGAAAAAAAATCTTTGCTGATAAGGGAGAATCCTACAAAATAAAATATTATTATAATAAACATTAATTAAAGAGCAAGAAAGGGTTATAATTAAAACACATAAATGGGGTATTAACAATTTAATAAAGGGGTATTTTATTAAAAGAAATATTAAAAAGGGTAAATAATTAAAAATATTGCAAAAGAGGTATTTTATTAGAGTGAAACATCATATAAGGTAAAAATCACAATTTCCGTTAACATAATGTGAACCCTTGAAATTAATTAATATTTTATAATTTAAAGTGAATAATTTATTATTTATATATCCAAGGTGTTTTACGATGGACATCCTTTAAACTAAAAAGTTCTGTGTTTGAGAAAATCAAATTAATTCTATCTATTTAATATTTAATTAATGTAGTTATATAATTATTTATTTAAGAGGTTTTCAAAAGCTATATTATTTACACATAATTATTACTTCAAATTTCATTTCATCTCAATCAAAGTAACGATTTTTACAAAAAAAAAAAATAACAGAAAAAGTACCTTAGTATAAGAAAAATAATTTATAATTGTATTTTAAATTATTTTTACATTATTATCTCCATATTTTGGAGATCAAAGTAAAAATAAACAAACTAACAATTTTCTAAAAAATTTAATTTTTTCAGAAAATAATTAAAATTTCTTTCAATGGTACTTTATGTTTTACATATTAATTTAAATCTTGTACTTTGTATTTACAACCAATCAAAACTGACTTTAGAAAACTGTGTCATTGATTATAGTGTCGGAGATTTTATCCCTTAAAAAATGCCTTCAAAAAGCATGTTATCGTGTCTTAAACATCGAAGGTGATTTTTGACCATCCGAGAGGGGACTCCTGGTACCACCAAGGAGCATAGAATTTAAATGGCATACATGTTTTACGATTAATTGATTAAACCTGTAACTTGGATACAATTTAAAAGGATACGTATTTATCATATTATAAGCAATGAGACATTTTCTTCGGCCATAATTTTCGTTTTCATATCACAATCACTCCTTGAAATTTCCGAACTTCCCTCCCATGACCATTGCATTCTCTTTCTTCTTCCTTGGCTGGTTATGGCTATGAACATATGAAAAAGATGTATTATAGTTTTTGTAGTTTTACAAACTTCTCGTCCCCCTCATTATGAATGCAGTAAAGGCAGGAAAAAAAACTAATTGAGTCATTGAGTGTACTTGAAAGAGCTTGAATTTGCAGGCGGACTCAGTTTTACGGTCCTGAATTACAGAAATATCATTACACATAAGATAACACAAATCAAGCTTCATCTCAATTTATATACAACATACAACTCAATCACAGAGTAAAGCTTCCATTTGAAGAAGAGATCGCAGATTTAATCTCAAAATTGGCATAGGCTTCTGAAAATTGTTCTCTCTTCTGTTTATAAAAAACGGATGTCTTCAGTAGAGCTTAATCCTGGTATTGATGTTGCCCCGACAAATGGGGCATAACTGGAGATCTTGACCACATTCACAACATGTCTGAAATTCAACAACACTCAGCATCCACAGCAGGTGAAAAACATCGTAAAAAGCGATTCAAGATTCGACTGTGTTACCTGATGTCCACAACCAAAGGCCATATCTTTCGGATTAGTGATGCAAATCGGACATAGCTGCAAGAAATACCAAGATAAGTTCAAATATGTTAAATTATTCTCATCTTCTAAAGAAGCAGCAAGAAGGAAACAGAAAAGTACATGAATGTCAGAAGCAGAGCTAATAGGATGCTCCATGACAGCCGGTTCATATCGACGAGAAGGCACATTTGAATTATGACTGCTCGAGTGAGACGATTTCGAGTTTCCAAATGAAGCCAAACCGTATTGAGGTGGTGGAAGGGCAATTCTGCCTATTTCTTTCCTTCTATCACAACTGGGGAAAATAAGAAGAATGAACCGTTAACTTAAGTTCTTAAAAATGTTCGTTGTTTTGAAAAAGCGTGATTACCCCAATATGTTGAGCTCTATTGTTGCTTTGTACTGAGAAGGTATTTCCATTAAGGCAGAAAGGGCAAACTCTGTTTCTTTTCTGGACCAGTCCACGTTCTTTGACATTATTTCTGTGAAATTCACAAACTGCAAAAGTACACCTCGACTTGGTATTTATTTGGAAAACGATAAGCTAGCTAACCGAAACAAGAAATCTACTTGCCTGGAAATTGTCAAATGCACGAGATGGGATATTGTCGTCAAATTCCTTCATCATGTCCCACGGTCCATCTCCAACCCCGACTAATATAATTGATAGCGGGTACTGGCTGTAGAAAACACTCGCATAAGATGTGATATTAAAAGGTATAGGCCTAATGCACCAAGAACCCTGAACTCGGCAGTAAACTCCCATTTGCCCCTGAACTTGCAGAAAGTGCCCCAGATTACCTTCCTCGATGCCACGTGCCAGCTTTTGGTTGGAGAGAGAAAAATGACATCTTTGAATAGTCAAACCAACCAAAAGCTGACACATGGCATTGAGGGTGGGGGGTATACCGGTGCCCTAGATGCAAGTTCAGGGGGTTACGTGAAACTTTTGACAATTCAGGGAGTAAATGGGCGTTTAGGGCCAAGTTCAAGGGATCTTGATGCATTCAGCCAAAAGTATATTCAAGCATAATTTGCTTACCTAGCTTTCACAATTGCTTCAACAGTCCTCTTTTCCTGTGTGCTTAGTTGGCCATGCTGAGTATCAACACTTCTAGTCACCTATCACAATCCAAAACCACTTCCAAATCATACAATTCGGGAATCGGAAGTTCAGAGTAAGAGCTACTATGGACATAGTTCAACATTTAGGGCCTATGTGGTATTGCTTTCCCAACTGCTGTCCTGAAAAGCTCCACTCGAAAACTTCCCATAGAACAACATATTTTGGTCTTATATAAAAGATTTTAGACTTTTAATACTTATTAATTGTGATCCGTTTGCTATTAATTTCCCGATGTCAAAATCTGCACTTAGAGGGAAAGCTTGAAAATGAAGATTTTCATGACAGCGCCTACGAAAGCAATCTCAAACTGGCCATTAGTTTATCCCTAGCAAATACTGCACATGCATTAAAACAGTTAAATTTATTTCAATAGAAAAAGAATAAGAGACAAAGTACCTGTCCATCAGCTATGATAACCAAAACATGGTACTGCCCACCGCTTTGCTCAACAATAGTCATGCCCATTTCAATGACAGGTGCAAATGATGTTGGCCCTGCAAAAGAAAGATGGAAGTAAAACAAGGAACTAAAGAATCCAAGTAATCCCGAAAGGTAGAGAGAGTAAATTTTGCAACCTGCAAGTCGTAGATGAGGAACTAATTCTCGGTACCGTTTTAACACTTCCTCAAAACCATTACAAAAACTCTCATCCGGATTAAAGCTGAAAACTTCTTGATCATGAGTTGATGCTGCCAATTTTATAACAACGGATTAACAAATTAGACAGGAAAATATCAAATTTTAAATATTGGCAATGCAACGCCTTAGAGAAGTACCATCTCCAAACCCAAAACAAGGAATCAAGTTATCCTCATCGAAAGAAGACAATGTTTTTCCAATGATAGCTATTGCTTGTTCATAAGGATTCGGATCGTCTCCAATATGATGTAGACTTTTTCGGTTAAAAGACCTTGCACCTAATGTTGGAGCAGGTTAAGCAATATTCACAGCATCTTCGTAAAATAATAAGTACACAAATCATATAAAGCGAAACAATACAAGGACAAACCTGTCCACTCGTTGCTCTTGGTGAAATCAATACCAACAATGAGATTTGAAGACTCTAAACCTGACCTTGCCAAGGCATCGGTAACCTGTAAAGGCATATTGATCATTCATGTAAGAAATGATTAAAAATATCTACACAGAACTAGATTTCCAATATGAATTTTCAATAAGATGTCAAGTTGTCAACTTTTAACCGGTAGATGAACACAGAAATGACGATTCGATAAATTAGTTATTGCAACATCGAAATGTCACCTGCTCAAGACTACTGTAATTGTCACCGATTTTTGAGTACTTCTTCTCCAACCTCCTCCCAGAATCAGGGGCTTGATTGCCATAGCTTTGAGGTGGTGGTGGTGGTGCATACTGCTGGTAAGGCATAAAGTCTTGACTTGGCTGAGTATATGGTGGCGGTGGATAGTTCCATGGATAGGATGTGGAAGCTTGGCGCGGACTCGATTGTTTAGAAAATATTCCACCCATCAATTATGCAATCTAGAGATTATCTGTTACATCGAGTGAACAAAAACTCAGAAATACAACTTAAATGCTGCACAAGGAACAAATGTGCACAAATGTTAACTGTAACCAGAATTAATAGCAAGGAATTAGTTCAAAATCAAAGAGAAAAAAAAAGATGAATGAACTTTTCGTATATCCAAGTAGCAATGTGTTACAGAATATAGTAAAGCTATCCAATCCCTAAGATTAAGCTGTGTACTAACGTGTCAGCTCTATTCACTAACACAAAGGAATGATTTTTCTTTGCAGTTACAATAGTTTTACCTAATGAAAAGAAGCCATAGAAGTTTGAGAAAAATGCAAAATAATTAAACACAGAATCGTGCAATTTAACATAATATAAGTATAAAAGAGAATCAACAAAGGTGAAGACTTGAAGAATTTTGAGTCAAGATTTTGTCTTTACTGAGCAAACATCATGGAACGTAAATTCCCAAAAAGTATTTTGGGGAAATGGAAACCAGTTTTGTCAAAAATTCATTTTATGTGTTCGATTAAATATATGCAAATGCCGATTTGGTCTCACATTACTCTACTCTAAAAATTAATAAGTTGCAAGACATTGAAAACTTAACCTAGTAATAGAAAATGTCGATAATCTGAATTAGGGTGTTTGAGGGTAGCAAACATACAATCGCAGGACAAATGGAACATAATCTAAATTTTCCAGCTCAAAGACATGAACTTTGAAATCAACCCACAATAAAAAAAAGTAGCAAAAATGAGAATGATGAGTAAAAAGATGAAGAGTAGAAAGAAGGTGAGAGCATACCCTTGAAAAGGAAGTGAGTGAGATGCGGAATGATGATAGAAAGAGAGAGGAAGGCGGAGGAGAAGACCTTGACGTTACCCAATACAAGTCAATTTGTCTGCTACTGTTCTTCTTAATTTGGAAGTTTGTGCGGTGGTAGTAATGGCCACGGTTCCGGAGTCGATTGCGGTTCATAATTTTTATGAAACTTAATCTAAGAAGATTGTTTTCAAAATTTCTTAAAAAATCACTTATATTTTATAAATGAATTTTTTAAGAAGTAAGTCTGACTTTCTTTTAACTTCTGTCTTATTTTTAATTTTTAAGTTAAAAAAAAAGTTATCAGAAACACTTCATTGTCTGATTTATAAGTTAAAATCTCCTTAAAAAATATTTTAAGTTAAAAGTTAAAAAGGTGAAGTTTTGAAAAACATCCTCTAAATCTTATATAGGTTGGAACCACCGGTTCCGGTTTTGGTTCAAAATCGCCAATTCCGGTTCAGGTTTAAACAAGGTTTTGACCCGGTTCAGGTACGATTCCGGTTCCGGTTCAAACCTTAATATAGGTTAGATATTTAATTTTACATATTTAAATTTTAATTAATGTTAATTTTAAACATTTGGATTTTAATTCATGTTAACATTATTATATATTACAAGAGAATATATTATCTTAAATATATAAAAAAACATATATTTCTCATTAAATATCATACTTCACATATTAAGCTACTAATTAATTACTTGTGCAATGATACAACTTTATTTAAAAAAATTTAAACTAATGAAAGCCAAAATTACTACT
>CATIWQ010075188.1:0-13896 GCA_949673415.1 Euphorbia schlechtendalii | reverse complement strand
TCTTTTTTCATAAAATTCCACTTTAGATCATTTTACTCCCAAGATTTATCTAGTATCTGCATTTGCATAAAAAACAACTACATACCACGTGAAATCTTTTATATGAAGTATAAAAATGACTTAATTCATAGTGTTAAATGTATAAAATTAATATGATATTAAGTGTAATTATACACTTATCATGCGGCGATATGCTTAAGATCTAAAAATCTATGAAATGGAAAACAAAAGGCCATCTAGGCAACTCAATATGCTTAAGGCCTAAAAGGAAATTAAATGGCCAACTCAAGGCCATCTAACAGCTCGATATGCCAGCCCTAAAGCCTACAAGGACAAAAGAACATCGAGATGGCATAATTAATACAATTCTTAGAAATCAAATCAACGAGGTAGCAAGGATAATTGGCTAGAGCAAAAGTAACTTTAGTAAATAAGATGGAGAAAAAATGAATACATTGTTCAAAAAATAGCTAAAGATGGCCAAAATATTCTTATAAAACAAAGTAAAAATAAAACATAATTTAAACATCGCCCCGCTCAACTTCTTGAGGAATGGCCGAAGAATCTCCATCTTCCTTCTCGACATCAAGCTCCTCTGCAAACAACTCCTCCATAGCCACCTCCTCTTCATCTGGCTCATTGGGATATTTGATCCCCACCATAAGATCATCACGGAGATCAGGGTGGTGAGCCTTGCAAGCCTTGAAAATCCACCGGTCGTATTCGCGCCCATCTAAAGCCATGTTGAGCATCCCTTGACTGTACTTGCAATGACTTTGGGAATTTCCGCCTCATAATTTGAGATGGTCTTCTGCAAATCATCTCGAGCCAGGGCCATCTCCTCAACATCCTTTCTGGCTTCTTCAACGCTTTTTTTGGCCTCCTCCAGTTTTTGTACCAGCTTAGTATTGGCTTCCTTCTCCCAGGCTTTGTCTACCTCAAGATCAGCAATACACTTGGACGCCTTCTCCAACTCCTGGTTGGTCAACTCATGGGTTTGCTCCATCCGGCCTATGTCCCAACTCCTCCTCACCATATCAGCTGCCCAAGATGCCAACTAAAACAAGAGTGCATACATTAAAGAAACAAGAAAAAAAAACTAAGTAAACACTAAGCCATAGATGCCCTGTTGCGATGCCGGAAAAATATTTCTTAAAGTGCTAAACTGATGCAGTAGCTTCTATTGCAACACTTATCGTAAAAAAAGTGATGTTTCTGCTCTCTTTGCAATAAGTGCATATTGCAACACATTTCGTATCTATAGCAACCCACCGAAAAAGTGTTGCAACAGGCATCTGTTGCATCACTTTTAGACCCTATTGCAACTCAATTTTTTATGTAGCTAATAAGTTTCCCACCATCATAATTAACGACCATTAGTATGTTAGCAACACTTTTTTGAGGCAACTACAACACTATTTTTAAACAATTTATTTATAATTTGCATCACTTTATTCAAGTTTGCAACACTTTTACCTTACACTTTATTTTTCATTTGCAACACATATTTCATTATTGCAACAAGCTTTTTATAATTGTTTGTCATGAAAATCAATATTATTAATATTAGTAATATAAACGGAATGTATAAATCGAAAAGTATTTATATTTATATAATTTAAATAAATCTCAATACAATTCAATCTAGAAAAATATTAAAGTAAAAAAAATACATGGTATACAACTAAAACTCATAATCTAAATATCCTAATCCATATTGATAGAAGAAACATTTTCAGTTCCACGAATCTTCATCATTGAATCACTCCTCAAAAACTGCACAAATACACAACTCATTTTAGTTTTATTACAAGGAACTTAAATGGTATTCCAGATTAGTTCCCAAGTAAGATAAGGTGAAAAGAGGCTAGCAAGACAAATGAGATTGGTGCATATACCGTTGATCTTAAGGTAACTTAAGAACAACACATTAATATATACACAGAATTTCTCACAAACTCACTACTCTATACTATAATCACTGCCAAATTGTAACTAAGCAAAAGCCTGTGATATCATTTGACAAAAAAATTCAAACTGAACCAGCAAAGTAATTATCTAGAATGTAGTAGCAATCTAGCAGATAATCAAATCCAAGTCACAGATTGACAACTATAATCCCTTCCCCCTAAAAGAAGAACGTGGCTAGCTTGCTCAAGCACCCCAGTGAACTTACATTACTTTAGGTGGGGAGACAGATAACTCAAATCCTTCCCACCTCATGTTCTCAATCAAAATACCTGAATATATTGTATTAAAGATAAACTCAACAAATCAAATAGTTGAATGATTTAGATGATTCAGTTGTAAAAGATAGAAACACATCAACAAATTTATGCCGCATAAAAAAACCAAACAAGAATTGGACAAAGTCATGATGAACTAACTTAGTTGTAGTTCTCCTCTCCCTTGGACCTCATATGATTCTGCCATTCCAGGAATCACATTAATGGTAAGATTAGTTTCAACTTCAGCCATTAATCTATCACCAATTTTTCCCTCCAATCAACTACGAAAATACCAAAACACAACAATATCACATAAAATGACTAAAATAATAATAAATGCATGAAAGTTCATTTATAATATGTTACTTATATAACTACTAGCACTCCAAGGATGCTAATCATATTTTCGTTAACTATTGTTCTATTTTTATTATCATGCGATCATATTACATATCATCAAATAAATAAAGAAGAGTATAGCAAGCAGGATGTACAGAGAACCTAAATAATTAAGAATATGTGCAGTTAAAAAATTTATTTACCTTCCATCAGGGTTGTTAGGTGACGTTAAGAAAATGCATTTGGGTTTCTCTCGTTGAATAGCGTTAGTAATGAGCTCAACATTCAAGCTAAAGTCCGGCTTCCTCAGAACTACCATCACAATCAAAAGTATGAAATAGAATGAAAATTTGAGCTGATGTCAAGTTCTATATGACTGCTTATCAATGATACATTATGATGACCCTCAGACAATTCAAGATTAAGAATGAAAAAAAGGATGAGAACATTTGAAAGACTCAAAAGGAGATAAGTAGCATTCTTCACTTTTAATAACATGTGCGCCATTAACAGCAGCAGCATCAAATTCATACATTGTAAAGGTTGGAGGACAATCTACAATCTTGTCACCGAGATCGAGAGAACATCTACACATAAATCAATCATAAATTTAACTAATAACACTTTCAAAGTCTAGGTTATTGGTGTTTGCTAGAAATGCTATCAACACACAATCTTTCATATATTACTGCATAATTCAGCCTACAACGAAATTTCTAACAAATTGAAACAAAGAACATATATTGAATATTGTTAGCTCAGCAATAGTCTAATAATGAATTATGAGAAATTTCCAAGCAAAAAATAACCAACATTACAATTTCTCTTTAACAGATTGGTCTCGCTCAAATGGCTCCAGGGTTACTTATTCAGATGGCTTGAACTACTCTTGTGTCATCTTTTAGACTTCACTTTCAAATACAACCTCTACTAGCACAATTGAGTCTATCCAATTGGCCTGTTATAATTGGACACATAAGTTGGAAACAAGACAGGCAATACTCTTGCTAATGGAAAATATTAAAGAGATTACACAAACCTATATAAGACATTATGAAAATACCCCTTTCTTTATCTTAGTGCTACACCATATTATCCTTTTTCTGTTCCTAAAGCTGTTCGCTGGCCACCCACACAAATTTGGGAAATAAATACAACCAACATCAATTTCTATTATATATCAATATGTAATAGACAAGTGCACCACAATCTTATATATTTGGTAGTATACTTAACAGGAGCAAAAAGCAATTTAAATTAGCACATCAAATATGATTATAGCATAATTCCATAATATATAATGAAGAAGCACACGAACAAAACCAAAATTATATTATGACACAAGCTTTAGCAAGTGATTTTAAAAAGATCAGCATACCACTAATCACATAGTAAGCAGCACAAGCACGACAGATATTTCAAAAAATAGCTTAGGAGAAATAAATACCACTAACTCTGAGAACACTAACATGGATATCAATGAGGGTAGCATATTTAGGCTCCAAACTAAAATCTTTTTCATATTTAACCTCTGAACCTTATCCACAAGTAGTAAATAAAGCACCATTGACCATAATATCTCCTTTTGATCTCCAATTCCATCCTTTCCATTTCCCTTCTTCTTTCTCTACTCTCTTTGTTTCATGCACTTGTTCAATTATTTATTACTACTGTTTCCTTCTTTTAAAAGGAGTTGTTCATTTTTGCTTTAAACATATGTGATGTTAAAGAATCAATTTTCAGTTAGCCTGCTATAGTAGCATAATATAAAACAAATCACTAAAAAGAACCAAAGAATCAACAATCTGAACTTAGATAAAGAGCTCTACTAGTTTCTTCATACTATACAGTTCATACAATATAAACTAGAACTAAGATTTCAATGAAATCAGAACTCTTTAAGACATTAACATTAAATCATAGAAAAAGTAAGACTGGGATAAAATTAAACACCACCTAACAATTGGTTGGTCCTCAAACTCCCTTAACAATATATCGATGGGAGCTCCCAATAAAGCTTCTCAATTTATTTGCCGAGAAAACAAGGACTCATTCAATAAAGCTTCTCAACAAATAAATAAAATTCATTCAATATGATAAGCATGTACAACATCATCAAAGTTAAAAACCTCGCCTGTTTATCTTCTAAAAATTGACCAACATATGCCCATTTCGCATTGTCAATGATAATGAGATATGAAGTATAATTTCATTCAATTAGAAAGTAATCTAAGGGAGATGATATTAGGAAATAAAAAAACTCAAGCAACCATGGGCCAAAATCAATTGAATGAGTTTGAAACATTGATTTATGTTGCTAATCAAACACAATCATGATGCTTCAACCAATTTCTAACCTTTACAACTCCACAACAACATAGGCTCATAAAAATTATTTATCCCGAACCCGTTCAAACTACAAATTCAATAATTGAATCATAAATTATGATTAAACCTTAGATAATTGTGGAAACGAAAGAGAGAAGAGAGGGATAGAGTAAAAAAATCAAACCCACTACCTACAGAGAGTATATTCCCCAGCGTTACAAGATGGAATAAATTTGGAATTGATTTGCTAAAATTAGGTTTTGGTATTAAAAGATTTAATAGTGGAGCAGTAAGGACGGAGAAATGATTGTGGTATGGTGACAACGAAGGAGGATGGAGCAGAGATTAGGATCAGGAATTTGTATGTTATTAGGGATTTGATATTTGGCTTTAGAACGATAAAGATGAAAATGAGAGGAAGAAATAGAAAATGTTATATATTGTGATCTTTTAATAATTTATAAATTTTTTAATCTTTTATTGTGATTTTTTATTTAATAATAAAGCCAAAAACATTGTCTTCCACTTTCCAACCGATAAGATATAAGTTAAAAATACGAACAGGTGTTATCAGTACCGCTTATCTAAATAGAAAAATGGTGACTACTGTAAGTATACAGTTACGATGTAGTTTAAAAAGATATTGATCCCACAGGGAGGGACTAGCTCTAAAGATCAACAAGAAAAACGGAATAAAGAAAATAAAATATTTTTGGATTTTAGTTGGGAGGATTAGAATGAAGAAAGGATAGATATATGTATGGAAGACTAGAGATTCTAAATATATAGATTTTCCCTACGAAATAAGTATAGCAGAGAAAACATGCGAGTTCAATAAAGATGTTACGATTCATTAACCTAATCTAACAGACTTAGCTCAAAACACCTTGATGTTCAATTATCCGCCGCAGAGCAACACATGAAATAACTTTTCTAAACCTAGCGCAAATGAATTAAGATAATTATATAAACCTGGACAACGTCAATACTATGCTTAGTACGGGTTGCTCTCACATAGCCATATTTAGCAAGTTACCATTCTAAAAATGTTAGCTCATTAAACAACGTTATATCACAGATCCAGTGATTATACACTATATTGTTAACCCCAAAACTACTCTTAAAATTAACTCCAACGCATATAACCTGATTAATATAAAAGACTTAACATGAAATACGCATTATGATACATAGACATATCATAAACTTCGAAATAGAGAGTATAAGTAGAAAGCACAGCAAAGTTGTAAGGTATGCAAGTAAAAGCTAAAGTTGATCAAACCGTATCCACTCTTTAATGGGAGTCGTCAATTCCTGCAATTCCTGCGTCTGCTTTGAATTCGGTCTCGGCCAGTATAGAACCTCTGCTAGGATGCTATTCTTTGCGAATATCGAACAAACGAATATTGAAGAACGTAAACTTTTATTGATAAGTGATTTAGAAGTACACTTATACAACAATCGCTCGAGAATATAGAGAAATCTAGTGATCGAAACAAGGATTTTAATCACGTAAACAATTTCTCGCTAACACTTATGAATGTAGTGAAATTAGATATTTTATTCTCTATCTGCACACACTATACGTAACCCTATAATTGCACTCTAATGCTCCACGAAATTGTAAGGTTTGGAACCCTATTTATAGAGTTAGAAGGATTGCGTCTATCAATACGAAGAGTTGTGTCCATTGGTGAAAGAGTACATCACTTCATTGTGATTAGTTGAGAAGCTTCAATCTTATCCACAATGGATAAGCACTGTTTCATGATTGGTTGACTTTTGATAAGTCTCTTTTCATTGGTAGTTAATGGCGGTTGATCATTATTATCTGCCTGTTGGTAGTTAAGAAGATTTGACCAAAAAACCATCCAAGTCGTGATCGTGAATCTTTGTTTGACAATTTTCTGCTTCTGAAGTGTATCAAGTCGTGATCGCGAATTGTTGTCATAACCGTGAATGGTGTTTCTCTTCATAATTTTTCTTATAACTTCATCGATCTTCGACAGCTTCGATCCCAAGCCAAATCGTTAAGTTCCACGCATCTTTTCGCACCTTTTTCACTCTTTTTACATAGAATTCAACATTAGATCATTTTACTCCCAAGATTTACCTAGTATCTGCATTTGTACCAAATAACAACTACATACCACGTGAAATCTTTTATATGAAGTACAAAAATGACTTAAACTATAGTGTTTAGTGTGTAAAATTATATTGATAATAAGTGTAATTATACACTTATCATACCACCCACACTTAACTTTTGCCTTGTCTTCCAGGTAAATTCAACAGAAGTGTATAAATTAGTACTCAAGTCCGTACCTCATTTGGTGAAAGACTATTGTAGTGAGTACCACATTACCACGTTGCATAAGATTCAAGTAGAAGTATGATGCAATTTATATAGTCTAGTTGCATACCTTTGTTTTAAATGGAGAGTTGACAAAATCGCATCTTCATATAAGCGTTATATGCATACTCGAATATTTCCTTCTCTTAGGCATAGCATAAAGTATAAAGGACACAGAAAGCACACTTTGATTAATTTTCTCTCAAGGCATTTTAGGTAACCTAGGATGCTAAAACACTCTCAATGGTTGCATTTTATGCTCCATACCACTCTCCCCTTTTTTCAGTGGTTGCATTTTATTCTCCATACCACTCACCCCTTTTTTTTCTTTTAAGCATATGTTTTTGAAGTACTTTGTACTTTGCACCCATTTTTCGTACTATGCTTTCTTTTCTTTTTTTTCACTCATTGAATGGTTGTAGTTTCTGCTCCTTACCATTCCTCAACTTTTGCATAACTCATTGGTTATCCTCTATTTCTTTTGATTTTTCTTTAATACCCTCATCCTTTATTGATTAATTTCAAAGTATTATGGCTATAGTTTCCCAACACTTTAAACACACTCAATACTTATAGGACTTATTCGAGATTTGCATATAAAACTCATAGTAAGAATACTATTAGATATTCCTCCACTTAAACTTTTTGGGAGCATTAAACTAAAACTATATAACTTATACTAATTCATGTTGCATTTAAATATATATCGAAACTTACTTGGAATGTTGCTCTCGAATGTTACTCACTACTTATCCTTGCCAAATGCTAAATGTTGTGCTAATAACACTCAATTTCAACATGCGCTCAAAATTTGCACTAACATCAAACTTGTAATACCTAACACTCACAATAACCTTGGACAAATGTTAGTAAAATATAAGAATATAAATAACACCAAAATCAACAAAAATTTTCAAATTCGTTGATTTTTTATTTTGTTTAATTTTTTTGGATTTTACGGGAATATTACAAATGCCCCCTCACACTTAAAGAATACAATGTCCTTGTTCGCCACTTTTCTACTAATAAGTTTAATAACATTTTCGCAAAGAGTTTGGCTATATATTAATGGTGCCAAAAACTTGTTCGCGTAAAGTATAGGTGTTGTCAGTACATCTTATCAAATAGAAAAATGATGATAACTGTAAGTATACAGTTGCAATGTAATTTTAAAAGATATCGATCCCACAGGGAAGGACTAGCTCTAAAGATCAACAAGGAAGACAAAAGAAAGAAAATAAAATATATTGATATTTTGGATAAGACGATTAGAATGAAGAATGAGAAAATATAGATATGAAAGATTAGAGAATCTAAATATATAGATTTTCCCTACGAAATAAGGATAGCAGAGAAAACAAGCAAGTTCAACAAAGATGTTACGATTCACTAAACTAATCTACCAGAACCTCCGCTAGGATGCAGCGAATAATTGAACATCTACGTATTTAGAACCGAGTCTGTTAGATTAGTTTAGTGAATCGTAACATTTTTGTTAAACTTGCATGTTTTCTCTGCTATCCTTATTTTGTAAGGAAAATCTATATATTTAGATTCTCTAATCTTTCATATCTATATTTACTCATTCTTCATTCTAATCCTCCTATCCAAAACCTTATATTATTTTATTTTCTTTATTTTGTCTTCCTTATTAATCTTTAGACTTAGTTCCTTCCCTATGGGTTCGATATCTTTTAAAACTACATCGCAACTGTATACTTGCAGTTATCATCATTTTTCTATTTGATAAGAGGTACTGACAACACCTATACCTTACGTGAACAAGTTTTTGGCGCCATTATTATATAGCCAAATCTTGCGAATAAATTATTAAACTTATCAGTAGAAAAGTGGGGAACAAGTTTTTGGCGCCGTTGCCGGGGAAGGCAATAGTGTTCTAAAGATCAAATTATCTAAGGAAGGCAGTGCATTCTAGAGATTAATTATTTATATTTATTTCATTTCCTGTATTATACAATTTTCTAATCTTATTCTAGATATGAAAAGATTATGAAATGATCATCTTGGAGGTGATACGTCATAATATTTCATTTTAATTCTCGACAAATAGAAGATTTTCTTCTATTTTCTTATTCCCGTTCACGACTTCCATTTGCGCTCATGAATTTCCTGATTCAAACTTTCTGTTTCTCAAAATTCTGTAAGTCATAATCGTGACTTATGATCACGATCGCGATCTGTGCGATAATTGCAGTAGTTTGGGTAGTTATTCGATAGTTATTCCACTATACTCTATAAAATTGATGCACGACTGTTCATCAATCACCCACCTCTTCAATCTGAGTTCTTCTTTCCAAATCAAAAGCTATTCCAAAATCCAAAATCCTTTTATTCCTTACAAATTTTCTTTCTTACAAAATGGTTTATCCGACGAGATCCGGTGTTTTTCAGCCCAAGAATATTCAGGAATGGTATGAAGTGCCATTCCCTATTTATTCAAAAGGAGAAGGAGATCATTATGAAATGATTAGAGTTGTTGAGTTTAAGAGTTCTTATACAATTTATAAGAACAGTCTTATTCATTTGGGTGTTTTTGATAGAATTATGTATTATCTTCGAATACTTAATTTTGTCATTTACTCCAATTTAAATCTAGGGAATAATGTGAACAATTGCATGGAAATGATGGTCACAGTGGCATGGAGAAATAATAGACTAAATTGCTTAGTCTATCCACATCATGGGAAAGAATACAAGCTTACGAGAAAGGCTTTGGAAAAGTATTTGGGATTTCCAAGGGATTGTTTCTATAAGATGCTTCTTGGCTGGGATCCTATGCCAACTTGGAATCGTTTAACTGGCCAAGTCGAGTTCAAACAAGAATCTGCCTATAGCCGGTGGATACGTGATCCTTGTTTGCTTGCACTACACTTTTATTTAAGTGGAGCGCTGTTTGGCAAGTCCAATTTCAATCTTGTCAAACTTGAAGAATTATTTATATTGCAAGCAATTTTGGATGGCATGTCTGTCGATATTTCTAGTATTATGATGGAGACACTCGTGTCTGCAGTGCAAAATCCTGGAATGACAGAGTACGGGTGTTGGACAATGGTAAACTTGTTGGGACAAATAGGAAGATTGCCTTACACCACAAAAATTTTTACTAGTGAAGACGTAATTCCAGAATTAACGATGGAAGTCTTATTTGAGTATAATTTTTGGAAATGTACATTGGAGAGGATAGAATAACCTATGGATGGAAACCATGTGAAGAAAGGGTGGAAGAAGATAGAGAAAGAGAAAGGGAAAATTCACAGGAAGAGGAACGTAGAGATTCCAACCTCTGCGGAAGGTTGAATAACCTTATGGAAGGGGAACTTTCAAGTTGTAGAAAAATTGAAGACATTTGTGATCTACTGATTGATGTCGAGTAAGATTTAAGGGAATCTTACTACGAGATTAACCGAATAAATGGATCACTTCCCCCATGAATAGTTTTCTTTTCTTTTCAGATTAGAACCTTGTATAGTGTTTCTTTTTAAGTTTAGTTGTGTTTGTTTGTTTGTTTGTTGTTTGTTTTCTTTTGTTATGCTTGCCTGAAAATATTTGTTATTATAAATGAAAATTTGAACAACAAGACGTTGATGTTCAATTGCTATCATCACCATGATTACTCAAGGTATAATAGTAAATATTTATAGTTTGTATTTAACAAAGTTTGTTTGTGTTTCTAAGTTTTTATAGGTACAAGTCTAAAAATTGAAGAAATTTAAAGAGTACAGAATATCGCGACCGCGACTCAATTCGGGCTCGTGATCATTGGATATCAAAACATTCTGTTTCTATAGTAAGGAGAGTCACGATCATGACAGGCCTTCATGATCGCGACGTGGGCAAAATACAACAATTACAGATCATGAATTGACACGCGACAAATGTCCGTAACCGCCATTAAGGGCTAGTTTTGAGACTAAAAGGTTAAAATCTCATTTATGACCAATTAGAGAGCCATTAAACCTCTATAAATAGGTCCAAGTTGAACCCTAGCCATCACACCTTTTAAAATATCTTCAAATTTTTGAATTTTCTCATCTTCTACCTTCACACATCTAAACCTTTTCAAACCTTTTTCTTCAAACCAATATGACTCGTGTGAAGAGAGCAGCATAAAAGAGAGGATCCCAATTAATTTAAGAAGAATTTGACTGTCCTTTCCCTTTGAGGACAAGAGAAGAAGGCAAAAGATTCCAGAAGTTAAGCAAATTGGATATCACCGGGATGATATTCCTTATCTAGTCTTCTTGGAAACTCTTAATCTCCGTGAAGAGATGGAAGCCTACCTTTCATCTCTTAGTCTTACAAGATTTGCAAATATGCGATTCCCTCAAAATCGAGATTGGATTCTAGAGTGTTTGGTAACATTCGACTATGAAGATTCAAGGAAGAGGGCAATACAATTTGGTAATCAAGGAAAACAATACACCGTCACGAGAGAGATGATGGGTGATTGGTTCAATTTTGAGATTGCAAATTCATCGAGCATGATGGATTCATTTCAACCTAATTGAGTTTGGGTAAATTTATTGGTTAAGACAGTCTTCCATCCCAAAGGTCCAAAAGAAAGACTTGTTTGTTCTTTCTTGCGCTATGATGAAACAAAAAGCGGAAATTATGGATATCATATGGGATATGATGAAGAAGAACTCGATGAGCATGAGAAGTAAAATTGGAGTGGTCAAAATTATCACCGCAATAATATTGTGTGCAAGAGGTGACCTCCCCTATGTTCAATAACCGGGTGAGTATTTTCGCTACATGGATGGGACTTACTTGAATGAAACCAGACTACTCCAAGAACACGAAAGTGTTTATTCTTTCTACTCCTATTCCAAGCACACCAAGAAACTCAACTTAATTTAAGAAGATTCTTTCGTCGAACCATCTAATCCATCCGTAAGCCATAGCAAAGAAAAAGCCCCGATGATTGAAATAGAAGAAGATGATGAAGAAGACGAAGAAGCTCCGGAAGATTAGAAGGTGAGCATGCAACTTAAATTGGATAATTGCCAAGCGGAACTTGGAGTTATGAAGAAATACATGAAGATTCTAAAGAAAAGTAATAAATCGATGCTTCGAAATTACTTTCTTTCTTTAAAAAATAAAATTGTCAATTCACTCCTAGTCCCCTGGATTCTCTTTCGGAATAAAACAGGTTTATTCTTTACTTTGCTTTATCCTTTTCAATTCTATTTTTAGACTAGCTTTAGTTTAGTTTTTGATTTTTATAGTGTCTCACAATGAGGACATTATGTTCTTTAAGTGTGGGGGGCATTTGTAAAAATCCCATAAAGTCCAAAAAAAAAATTGAATAAAATTAAAAAATCGAAGAATTTGAAAATTTTTATTGATATTTTTGTTATTATACAGTATCATTTCTTATACTTTACTAACATTTGTCCAAGGTTATTGTGAGTGTTAGGTATTTACAAGTTTGATGTTAGTGCACAACATTTATCAATTTTGCAAGGATGAGTGGTGAGTGACATTCAAAGCAACATTCCAGGTAAGTTTTGATATATATTTCGATGCAACATGAATTAGTATAAGTCATATAGTTTTAGTTGAATGCTTCCGATAAGTTTAAGTGGAGTAATATCTAATGGTATTCTTACTATGAGTTTTATATACAAATCTTGAATAAGTCCTATAAGTATCAAGTGTGTGTTTAAAGTGTTAGGAAACTATAGCCATAATACTTTGAAATTGATCAATAAAGGATGAGGGTATTAAAGAAAAATCACAAGAAAGAGAATATAACCAATGAGTTATGCAAAAGGTGAGGAATGGTACGGAGTAGAAATTACAACCATTCATTGAGTGAAAAAAAGAAAAGAAAGCATAGCATGAAAAATGGGTGCAAAGTACAAAGTACTTCAAAAACATATGCTTGAAAGAAAAAAATGAGAGAGTGGTATGGAGCATAAAATGCAACCACTGAAAAAAGGGGAGAGTGGTATGGAGCATAAAATGCAACCACTGAGAGTGTTTTAGCATCCTGGGTTACCTAAAAATGCCTTGAGAGAAATTAATCAAAGAGTGCTTTCTATGTCCTTTATACTATGCTTAAGAGAAGGTAATATTCGAGTATGCATATAATGCTTATATGAAGATGTGATTCGGTTAACTTTCCATTAAGAACAAAGGTAGGTAATTAAACTATATAAATTGCACATTGCTAATTTGTGGGAAATTTCAAATTTCTACTTGAAATCTTTTACAACGTGGAATGTGGTACTCACTGCAATAGTCTTTCGCCAAATGAGGTACTAACTTGTTTACCAATTTATACACTTTTGTTGAATTTACCTTGAGGACAAGGTAAAAGTTAAGTGTGGGGGTATGATAAGTGTATAATTACACATATTATCATATTAATTTTAAACACTAAACACTATAGTTTAAGTTATTTTTATACTTCATATAAAAGATTTCCCATGGTATGTAGTTGTTTTTTATGCAAATGCAGATCCTAGGTCAATCTTGGGAATAAAATGATCAAAAGTGGAATTCTATGAAAAAAGAGTGAAAAAGGTGCAAAAAGATGTGTGGAACTTAAAGATTTGGCTTAGGATCAAACCTCTTAAAGATCGGTGAAGTCACAAGGAGAATTCTGAAGAAAAATGAAAT